>QRFJ01002354.1:95848-129051 GCA_006176705.1 Cocos nucifera | reverse complement strand
ATAAGAATGAAGAAGGGTTTAAAGGCCCTCTCTTCCCATTCGATGGGGTGTTCTTATGATGTGTAGGGGTGCTGCGTGTTCGTCCTTAATCAGAAAACCCAAAACTTACTTTCTGCAAAACCCTAGATCCTGAAACCCTAGGATTTATTGTGCATATTTTGTTTATGAACCCTACTTAATTAAGAATTAAGATTATGGAATATTAATTAGGTCTAAAATTGAGAATTTCAGATCTAAGACATATTCATAATACTGGGTTCGGGCTTGGGTAGCTCAATTAGGTCTAAGCGGTTGATCAAACCGAATCAAGAGTTGGTTAGATGGGATCAACAATGCTTAAATTGACCAGCCTAATAGGATTAAGTCTGGGTCAAGATCGAGTCACGATCAAGCAAGACCTAATTAGGCTCAGAGGTTAGAGTCTGGATTGTAGGCTAACCCAATTGGTTCTGACTCAACAATTTGGTGTCTAAGGTAAGTTTGGCACATACGACCGACTGGTTTTTAATTGGAAGCTACTCGACCTGAATGCGTTCTTGTACGAGTTAATGGCATATTCCTTCCACCGGTCTCACTTACCTGGCCATATCTGTTGACACAGTTCTGATCTGAGGTGGTCAATAATCCGAGCTAACCCATGCCACTAGGTTAGTCATAATTGTTATGACTATGAGCCAAGTCTAGTTTAATGAGACCTGAATCAATTCTCCCTAAGAAAAGATTAAGTCTGAGGTCTTCCACCATTGTAGATGTGCGGGCCCTTCCCGGGGTTGATTGTTCTCGGCTGGATACAGTGGCTCAGTTGCACCGGGAAAGATGCAACCATGTCTATTAGGCATTGGATGCTATGGGCTGGAGGATGAGTTGGGCTCAATATTTTGGATACGGTGAGAGACTCAATTAGGAACCCAGTCTATGCAAATGGTGGGTCTGACTTAACTAAGGAGTGGATCAATATTTCGGATACGGTGAGATTCATGAATTAGAGACCAAGTTTGGGTGCACCATGATTAGAGAATCATTGAACAAGAGTTGTTCACTCATTGGCTAACCCATCACCAATAACTGTTAGGTGAGGTGATGAGTCAGTTGGTGAGACCGCACCACCCACTAGAAATCATTAATCGTGGAGATTTTCGCATCTCTACAGAGGGAGTGTAGGGATCCGAGAAAATAGTGGGAGCTAATTTGTTTAAAAATAAAATCCTAAATAAATTGGTCAAGTCAAAATTACAGTATCTAACTAGAATCTTTGACTCTCTACAGAAAAATGTCTGCGTCCAACCCATTGGCACGTATCCTAGGACACACATAGACTGACTGGACCCAATTATAAAGATTGGCTCAGGAACTACAAAATTAGTTTTGGGTTCAGAGAAGTTAACCCATGTATTTGGACCAGGACCCTCCCACCTTACCAGCTCGTCCATCCACTGAACAGAGAGCATCTCTGGAAAAATGGATAGACGAAGATAATAAGGCCAGATATTACATGTTGGGCTCGATGTCTGATGAGCTCCAGCGCCAACATGAAGATATCGGGACTGCTCGCCAAATGTTGGCTCACCTGCAGGAGATGTTTGGTGAACAGAGTCGCGCAGCCAAATATCAAGTCACGAAATGACTTTTTAAGGCTAAGATGCGTGATGGGCAGTCAGTCCAAGATCACTGTCTGACAATGATCAAGGACATGGAAGAGCTTGAGAAGCTCGGTGTGAAGTTGGACTTGGATCTGCAGAACGATATTATTCTGCAATCCTTGACTGATGCATATGGGCAATTCATCATGAATTACCACATGCATAAACTTCAAAATTCCTTGGCCGAATTAATGAATATGCTGGTTACCGCTGAGCTTTCTATGAAAGGTTCTAAAGGCTCAGTTCTTGCTATGGAATGGACTTCTTCCAAAAGAAAGTCTTATGGAAAGAAAAAGAAGTCTGTGAAAAAGCAAAAGGTGGAAGGATCAAAGAAGAAGAAGGCAGAGCCGAAGAAGAAAGGCCGATGGCAAAGGAAAGTGTTTCCATTGCAACAGCGACGGCCATTGGAAGCGGAACTGCCCTACTTACCTGGCCACCCTGAAGAACAAGAAGGAAGGTCCTTCTGGAGGTATGCTCGTTATTGAGTCTAACCTTACGGTTTCTTCTGCATCCAGTTGGGTGCTTGACTCTGGTTCTAGTGCTCATCTGTGCACTTCCATGCAGGGTCTTGAGGATAGCAGGAGGCTGAGGGATGGAGACATGATCCTACGCATCGGTAATGGAGCAAGAGTTGCTGCAGTAGCCGTGGGAACATACCCTCTTCGATTACCATCTGGTTTAGACTTAGTTTTGAAAGACTGTTATTATGTGCCTGCAGCTAGCAGGAATTTGATTTCTGTTTCATGCTTAGCACAAGAAGGCTATGTGATTACCTTCTTTAAGGACCATTGTAACATTCTTTATGAAAGAAATAAAATTGCAAATGGTTTCCTTATTAATGGTCTTTATCAGCTACATATTGATGTATCCTGTTCTAACTATCGAGCAAAACGTGAATGCCAAACGACCTAGGGATAGTCCAAACGACAGATATCTATGGCACCTGAGATTAGGTCATATAGCAGAAGATAGGATCAACAAATTGGAGAAAAATGGGCTATTGAGTCCATTGACTTTCGAGTCATATCCAACTTGTGAATCTTGTCTTCAAGGCAAAATGACTAAACTCCCTTTTGTTGGACATGGGGAGAGGGCCACAGATCTCCTTGCCCTAGTACATACTGATGTGTGCGGCCCATTTGATGTGCCGGCTAGAGGCAATTTTGTCTACTTCATTACCTTTACCGATGATCTGTCTAGGTATGGGTATGTGTATCTTATGAGACACAAGTCTGAAGCTTTTGAAAAGTTCAAAGAATTCAGACATGAAGTAGAAAAACAAACTGGAAAACCCATTAAGGTTCTTCGATCAGATCGAGGAGGTGAATACCTTAGCCGGGAATTCCTAGACTATCTTAAGAAAAATGGCATAGTCTCTCAATGGACTCCACCAGGAACACCTCAACTCAACGGGGTTTCAGAATGGAGAAATCGGACTCTATTGGATATGGTTCGATCCATGATGAGCTTCACAGACCTTCCTGATTTTCTTTGGGGACACTTCATTGTTAACTTCAATTATCTACTGAATAGGGTTCCCTCTAAAACCGTTCCTACCACACCGTATGAGATATGGCACGGTAAGAAACCAAGTCTGAGTCATCTCAGAATTTGGGGTTGTCCGGCTCATGTCAAAAGACAACAAGCGGACAAGTTAGAGTTTAGGTCCTTTAGAGCTCGATTCATAGGATATCCTAAAGAGTCATTAGGATACTATTTCTACATTCCAGAAGACCACAATGTGATTGTGAGTCGACATGCCATCTTTCTTGAAAAATAGTTTATTCAAGATAGCGGCATTGGAAAGCAGATTAAGCTTGATGAGAAAGTCTCACAAGTAGCAACGAGAGCTAAGGACCAATTGGAACCAAATCAGGTTGAGCCAATAAGAACACTACCTCCTCCACCTCGTAGATCGGAAAGAGTTTTCCATCGTCCCCTGAAAGATACTTAGGTATTATTTCAGAGGAAGTAGAGGAAAATGTTCCTCGTAGGTAATGGTGCTCATGGTGATGATCCCAAAACCTACAATGAGGCGATATCAGATATCGACTCCGAGAAATGGCTTAGAGGCAATGCAAGTCAGAAATTGACTCGATGCACTCAAACCAAGTCTGGACCTTGGTAGATCCACCAGAAGGTATAGTACCTATTGGGTGTAAATGGATCTTCAAGAGAAAGATTGGTGCAGATGGGAATGTGGAGACATTCAAGGCTAGACTAGTGGCAAAAGGTTATAGTCAACGCGAAGGCATTGACTATCAGGATACCTTTTCCCCAGTAGCTATGCTAAAATCCATCCGCACATTGCTTGCTGTTGCAGCCTATTTCGATTATGAAATATGGCAAATGGACGTGAAAACGGCATTCTTAAATGGATATCTTGAGGAAGATATCTATATGGAACAGCCGCTAGGTTTCACATCCAGTGATACTGATCACAAGGTTTGCAAGCTGCAAAGGTCCATATATGGACTTAAGCAAGCATCTCGGAGCTGGAACACTCGTTTCAATGATGTGATCAAAAAGTTTGGTTTCATCAAAAATGAAGAGGAACCATGTGTTTTCAAAAAGGTCAGTGGGAGCGCTGTTGTCTTCCTCGTATTGTACGTGGATGACATCCTCCTTATTGGGAATGATATTCCCATGTTGACATCAGTCAAAATGTGGTTGTCCAAGGAATTCTCCATGAAAGACCTAGGTGAAGCATCCTTTATTCTAGGAATTAAGGTCTATAGGGATAGACCGAATAGGATGCTAGGACTTTCACAGAAGATGTACATAGAGGAAGTACTAAAGAGGTTTAGTATGGAAAACTCTAAGAGGGGATTAATACCCTTCAGACATGGTATTCATCTTTCCAAGAAGATGTGCCCTAGCACACCTGAGGAAATAGAACGCATGAGCAAGATCCCTTATGCTTCTGCAATAGGGAGCCTCATGTATGCCATGCTATGTACACGACCTGATATAGCCCATGCTGTGAGTGTCACAAGCAGATATCAGTCAAATCCAGGTGAAGAACACTGGACTTCTGTGAAATGTATCCTTAAGTACTTGAGAAGAACTAAGGATATGATGTTGGTCTTTGGTAATGGAGAACTCCAAGTCCAGGGATACACAGACTCGGATTTCATGTCCGATATAGATGATCGAAAGTCGACATCTGGGAGTCTGTTTGTGTGCAATGGTGGTGCTGTCAGCTGGAAGAGTTCCAAGCAAATGGTGATAGCAGATTCCACCATGGAAGCAGAATATATCGCTGCATCAGAAGGCTGCGAAGGAAGCATTCTGGTACAAGAAGTTTGCTGTAGAAATCGGAGTAATGCCATCAGATGCCATTCCTCTATACTGCGACAACAATGGCGCCATAGCCCTTGCTAAGGAGCCGAGGTCTCACCAAAAATCCAAGCACATTGAGCGGCGATACCACCTCATCCGTGATTACCTCGAGAAGGGTTACGTCGAGGTCAAGAGAGTCAACTCCACAGATAATGTGGCAGACCCACTTACAAAGCCGTTGGGCCAGCAGAAGATCGAAGCCCACCTTGAGAAGATGGGACTTAGACTTGTAGCCAATTGGCTTTAGGACAAGTGGGAGATTGTTAGATATATGTGCCCTAGAAGCCAGAATTGGCTGACACTTGTAATACACTTCTAGGGGCAAAATTATAATTTTGACTATAAATCAATAAAATGGGTTATTTTCTATCACATATGTGTATTTAGTGTCTGTGATACATCCTTTGAGTTAATGGTAATGATAATTCATATTTTCAAGAGTTGAAAATTTAAGACATGAATAATCATTATTAACTCATAAAATGCTCCCGACCATAGGATCATCACGAGGATGGTGATTGATCCGGAAGGTTGGTGTACAATCGCTTCTCTTTTAGTAGATGAGTCTTGAGTCTACGGTGTGGAGACACCAGAGCGAGAGTACAGGTACTCGTTAGAGAACGAGGGCACTGAGCGTGACCACCTCGAGTAGTCATTAGGGAAGTCTACCTTCTCGTCAATGACTGACTCGATGCTGCAGTAGTGTGTCTGGTTCTTTGACCTGAGGTGCATCGGCAGTTCACCTTGAGGGTGTTATAGTTTGACTACACCCATTACTCGGTCTCCTAGCCATATGGAACCCTGAGGTGTATGTTGGCTATAGCATGTTCATTGTAGGAACTGGATTGCATCAAGATGGAATCTATCTACCTCGGTGGTAGAGGAGCAGCCCTATGATGATCATGAGAATCAAGTCCAGAAGTCCATGGCCATGGCAGAGTGAAATAATAGAAAGAGTTTCTATTTAGATTTTCACATTGGACTCGAATCGAATGATTACATCATATGACAGAGACTAGGGTTTGACGAGTTCACCTTAACCCTAATCTGATCGGGGCTCAAGATAGAAGAACTTAATCACACAGGTAGCTGCACCAAGAGGTTCGCATTCAGCTCTGATGGGTTGCCACCATATACTGCTAGGTGTCACTGGTGGATTTTGGGAGCAATTAGAATGATTTAGATGATCGATCATTCTAGCTGTTCGAATCAGAAGAGTTCTGATCCATCGAAAGGAGTTTCGATGATGTCGATGATAGAGATCATGACATATCCCATTACCATACAGAACTGAACCTAACTGGGTCACACAAACAAGGGTTTGAATCTGGTGATCATCAATTGAACTGATCTAGTTCAATTGATCTGAATGAGATTCAATTAGGTTCAAGGAAATCGTGCTAGCACTCGATTGAACCTAACGTTCTTCTTTTACTATCATAAATAAGTTGTCCTGACTGAGCCAAAGGAGTTTGTGCTCAATCAGAGGCCTTCATATGGTCTGACTGGAGGTTGTCCAAGTCAGAAAAGGTTGTCTTATTTTTATAAGACATTACCTGCCATTTTTGGTCACCTGCCATTTCTTGTTCTTTGACTTTGGTCAAAAGTCTACCTTTGACTGGTCAAATGTTGACCATTGATACTTTGACTTTTGACCACATGTCATGCACCTATTGGAGAGCTGGTGGGGGCCTGTCCCCTACCAGAACCTGGCAAGGAGGAGGGCGCATGCCACCCTAGGCGTGCGCCCAAGCTGGAGGCGCCTAGGAGTCCTTGTTGGACAAGGACTCCATCTCCTTTTTGGATTCCAATTAGAGTTCTCCTAAGAACCAACTTTGACTGGTCTTAGGCACCCTCTAAGGAGGAATCCAGGGGACTCTATTCCCACCAATCAGATTTAGATCTGATTTCACAAAGAGTTGTGATTGGTTGGGAAGAAGAGGAGTTGGATCACGCTTAGTCTATAAATAAGACCCTGCGCCCAACCCAGATTGTGATTGGAAGTGACTGAAAGGAAGAACAATTCCCAGGCCCCAAGGCCTTTTCTCCCCTCTTCCTCCATGCTAAACCTCCTTCTCCCTCTCCTCTCCATGTCCAGAAGGAGTTTTGGACTTTTGGTTGGTGCGATTCAGATCAAAGAAAGACGATTGAAAGCTAGAAGGCTGCACTGCTACAAAGGACGACTGCTGATCTTCAAAAGAAATTTTGAAGATCCTCCAGATCAGATCTAGATCTGATTTTTAGAGGTGTGATAGAGAAGAAGAGGATCTCCAGATCCAGCCCGAGTGGATATCGATAGAGGCCAGGCGCTTGCGTGGCTAGATCCAGAACCTTCCGCTGCATACAGGATCATCAACGGGTAATTGGATTACCCAAATTAGGTAAATTAAATTTGATTTAATTTATCTAGATTTTATTTAATTTCTAAAATAATAGTAATCAGATCTGAAACATCTTAGATCTAATCTAGATTAAAGAGAAAAATTTTTGAAATATATCTCTTGATCTGATCAGATCTGAACGAACCTGGTTCGGAAAATCAGGATTTTCCTTCACCGCTATCCCTATGCACTCGTCAGCCTCTTGGCAATCATCACCACTGCCAATCCTCTTTAGCTATTGTGCACCCTTGAGGCCTTCGGGATCACCACCTCCACCGTTGAAGACCTGTGCTTGCTTCTTGGCACCATCCTAAAATTATAGGATCTCTTCTGCTTAGTAGCTACATCGCTTTCTCTAGACTTTCCTGGAGAATCTATAGCATTTCTGCACCAGCACATGCTGTACCACCTGACATAATTTCCTCAGGGCTACGCCTATCCACCTGCACATGCCGCTCCACCTGAAACTGTGCAACACTGACGCTTTGAACTCATGTCAAATTTTCTCTCCATATGTGAAGCCACCACTATGGAGCTCCACCCATATCCGAAGCACACTAGATGCCACAGAAGCTGACTCTATCATTGAGTCTCTCGAGGCCAACCACTCAATGCTGCACTGCTGAGTCTGCCGCTGCACCTCGAACACCATCGCTGTCCCTTCGAATCCTCCGCACTCTATGGCCCTCTTTGAAGCCATTTCGAATACCTCCGCAACCCATGGGAACCTTCAAAACTCAAGAGCTCATCTAACTCTTCTAAAACCAGCGACTGAACCCTAGATAATTTTATCTTAGTCCTTCTCTTCTGCCCCTACGCTAGCCATCGCTTCAGTTGTGCTTCGAGAATCATCCTCCACCTGAACCATGACTCTTCATGGTGCTACTATAGAAGAAATTCGATCCATGATACTTCCAACTACCTGAGACCTCCTGGCGCTCCATGAGACCTCCTGGCTCTCCCTGAGACCTGTACCCGATCTCCTTGAGATACCATAAATACTTTATGTTGAGATATACTCCTCAATTGCTGCACCACCGAGCCTCTCTCAGTCCCATGCCTCTAGGAAAGTGCTCCTGCAGCACTCTAGCACTCCCTGACTCATCTTTATGCCGCTCTACAGCCGCTCAGCCCTAACCTACTAGACCTCTATGGATCATCCATCTCCATTACTCTCAAGGCTTCGTAAATCCATGCTCTGATCGAATCGCTGAATACATCTCCGACTACTTTTCTGCCTTCCAGACATTAAAAGATGTATAGTCACTTCTTCAGCCTTCCTTCGATCATTACTCCTTGGATAACCTCTCTTCGATAGCACTACACTATCCATCTTCTTAGAGAACCTTGATGCTCTCTGTTGAGATACCTCTCTTGATCGCTACATCATTGAGCCTCTCTCAGCCCTGCAACTCCAAGGGAGTGCTATTGCAGCACTCTAGCGCTTCCTTCTTGTCACATAACCATCATACACTCTGACCTTTCCACCAAGATCGATCAGCAAATCATGCACTAAATCCTTCCACCCCGAGAAAATCCCATCCCGTTAATCCTCTCAATCTTCACCTTCAACCCGCTGCTCTCGGTTGGCCAAACCACAGTAATAACAAGATGGATTTGAGACATACCATGGAATCCTTGTGCAGATTTTTGATTTCAACTTGTACAACTTCTCCTTCCCTTTCATGCACCATCATGCACTGAAACTTGGCTCTGATACCATATTATCATCCACAATGTTTCAGGCATCACCTAGCTCTGATATCAAATTATAGACCCATGATATCACTCGAATGCCAATCATCCTTAACGTCACAAGCACCGATATCATGTTGCAGAAGCTCCTGATCTTTAGCATAGATTTGAAGAAACCTGTGATATTCTCTATGGGCAGCAAACCATCGATCCTCCACCTAGATATGTGATGGGACGCCTTCATCCTTGGGCTTGAGAGAGATGCCCTCTTCTTTAGGTCTTCTTTAAGAACCCTAGGATGGCAACTCTAAAGAGAAGAGAAGAAGAGAGTTGAGGGAGAAAAGGTCTGTATTCCACAACATAATGAAATCCTAATATAATCTATGTATTTGTACATAGCCATTAGGCCCGACCAAAAAACTCTCTGGCTAACCCAATACATGAAAGCACTCATCAAGCCCATGTACACCCATGTCTCCCATGCTCTCATCCTCTGGATCTAGACCTGATCCATAAATGAATTAGCCCCCTTAAGTCCTCTCAAACCAGGCCTTAAGACTCCTAGGATCAACCTAGATCCAAGCCTAAAACAGACCCTCACATAACTATGCTCGCACACTGAGCCGGCTCGATCTCAGCACTGAGCTGGCTATGTTCCACTGGGTCGGCTCAATCTGAAACTGAGCTGACCCAATTCTGTGCCATGCCAGCAGTCCTGAATGCTCAGCTCTCTATTTTTCTTGTGCATTGAGACTTAGCCGATCCAGTTTTGTACTGAGCCAGCTAACCAATAGAAAATTTTCTTTCTACAGTCTTGATTCTTTAACTCTAATTTCTTGCTTCACCTTGTATCTCAGGTCTCCGAAGCACCAACTAAATTTCTGAAATCTCTACAGCCAACACCATGACTCCACCCGTGGCCTCTCAAGGCTTGGGAGCACCATAAATCCTCATAATCTGGACAAACTCCAGTCAAACCAGGATAAAGCCATATAGGGTTCCTAGGTGAGTCCAAACTAATTCAGCTTAATCAAGATTATCTAAAAAGATTACAGAAAGAGAATGTTAGGCTCAATCGTGTACTAGCATGATTTTCTTAAACCTAATTCAATCAAATCCAAATCAATCGAGCTAGATTAGCTCAATTGATCACATCTAAGCCCAAATCCTTATTTATGTGATCCAGTTAGGTTTAGTTCCATATATGATAATGAGACATATCGCAATCTCTATCATCAATATCATTGAAAGATCTTTCGATGGATCAGAACTCTTCTAATTCACCTAATTAGAATGATCGATCATCAAGATCATTCTAATTGCTTCTAAAATTCACTAGTGACACCTAATAGTATATGGTGACAATCCATCAGAACTGAATGCACACCTCTCAATGCAGCTATCTATGTGATTGAGTTATTCTATCATGAGCTCCAATAGGATTAGGGTTAAGATGAACTCGTCAAACCCAGCACCCTATCATATGATTGAATCATTCAATCCAAGTCCAATGTGAAATCCTAATAGAAAATTCTTTTCTATTAAATCACACTACCATGGCCATGGGCTTAAGAACTCGATCTCATGACCATTATAGGACTATTCCTCCTTTACCAAGGTTGATAGATCCCATCTTATTGTTAACCAGTCCCTATAATGAATATGTTATAGCCAATGTACACCTCAGGATTTAGAATGGATAGGAGATCGAGTTATGGTATAGTCAAACTATAATACACTCAAGGTGAACTGCTGATGCACCTCAGGTCTAAGAATTAGACACACAATTACAACATCGAGCTCAGTCATTGATGAGAACATAGACTTCCTTATAACTGCAAGAGGTGGTCACACTCAGTTTCCTCATTCACTAATGAGTACCTATACTCTCGCTTCCATGTCACCACACCATAGATTCAAAACTCATCTATCCTAAGAAAATAATCATACGCCATCCTTTTGAATCAATCACCATCCTCATGATGACCCTACGATCGAAAGTTATTTATGAGTTAATTATGAAAATACATGTCTTAAATTTTTAACTCTTGAAAATATGTATTAGCATTCCATTACTTAAAGGATGTATCATAGATACTATGTACACAATGTGATAGAATAAAATAATTTTTTTTTAATTTTTAAATTAAAATTATAAAAATATTCCTAGAATGTGTATTACAAGTGTTAGCCAATCTGGCTTCTAGGGCACTCATCTATCAAACTCCCACTTAATCTAAAGCTTATTAGCTATAAATCAAAGTCCCATCTTCTCAAGATGGGCTTCAATCTTTTATTGGCTCAACGATTTCATAAGTGGGTCAACCGCATTATCTACAGTATTGACTCTCTTAATCTCGACATAATCCTTCTCAAGATTATCATGGATGAGATGATATCGCTGCTCGATATGCTTAAACTTTTGGTGAGACCTCGGCTCCTTAGCTAGGGCTATGGTGCCATTATTATCACAGTACAGAGGGATGATATCCGATGGCATCACTTCAAGCTCTACGGTGAACTCTTATACCAAAAAACTTCTTTTATAGCTTTCGATGTAGTGATGTACTCAGCTTCCATTGTGGAGTCTATGATCACTACCTGCTTAGAACTCTTTCAGCTAACAGCACCACCATTGCATACAAATAGACTTTCAAATATCAACATTCGATCATCTATATCAGATATAAAGTCTGAGTCTGTATACCATTAGATCTAAAGTTCTTCATTACAAAATATTAAAAACATATCCTTAGTCCTTCTCAGGTACTTAAGGATATATTTTATAGAAATCCAATGCTCTTCACCTGGATTCAACTAATATCTACTCGTGACACTCATAGCATGCGCAATATCAGGTTGTGTATATAACATGGCATACATGAGGCTTCCTATTATTGAAGCATAAAGGATCTTGCTCATGCATTCAAACTCCTCAGGTGTATTGGGACACATCTTCTTGGAGAGATGAATGCCATGTCAAAGGATACCAATCCCCTCTTGGAGTTTTCCATGCTAAACCTTTTTAGCACCTTCTCTATGTACATCTTCTGTAATAGACCTAGCATCCTATTCGGTCTATCCCGATAGACCTTTATTCTCAATATAAAAGTTGCTTCTCTTAGGTCTTTCATAGAGAACTCTTTTGACAACCATATTTTGACGTACATTAATAGGAAAATATCATTCCTAATTAGGAGGATGTTATCCACATACAATACATGGAAGACAACAGCGCTCCCACTGACCTTTTTGAAAATACATAGCTCCTCCTTATTTTTGATGAAACTAAATGATTTGATCACATTGTTAAAATAAGCATTCTAGCTCCGAGATGCTTGCTTGAGTCCATATATGGATCTTTGCAGCTTGCAGACCTTGTCATCACTATCATTGAATGTGAAGCCAAGCGGCTATGTCGTATAGATATCTTTCTCATGATATCCATTTAAGAAAGCCATTTTTACGTCCATCTACCATATTTTATAATCAAAATAGGCTGCAACAGCAAGTAGTGTGTGGATGAATTTTAGCATGGCTAGTGGTGAAAAGATCTTTTGATAGTCAATGCCTTCAAGCTGACTATACCCATTCACTATGAGCCTAGCTTTGAATGTCTCTACATTTCCATCGGCACCTATCTTTCTCTTGAATATTGATTTATACCCAATAGGTATAAAATCTTTAGGTGGATCTATCAAGGTTCAAACTTGGTTCGAGCACATCGAGTCAATCTTTGACCTCATTGCCTCTAACCATTTCTTAAAGTTGATATCTGATATTGCATCGTCATAGGTCTTGGGATCATCACCATGAACCCTATTTTCCATGATGAACATTTTCTCTATATCCTCTGAAATTATACCTAAGTACCTCTTAGGAGAATGGAAAATCCTACCTAATCTACGAGATGGAGGGGGTTGTGTTTGGACTGGCTCAAGCTAATTTGGTTTCTTAGGTTCCTTAGCTCATTGCTCATCATAGACGTTCTCCTCGAACCTTGTCTATCTCCTGATGCCATCATCTTGATTAAACTATTTTTCAAGGAAGATGGTATGTCAACTCACAGCCACATTATGGTCTTTCAAAATATAGAAATAATATCCTAATGACTTCTTAGGATATCTAATGAATCGAGCTCTAAAAGACTTAGACTCTAATTTGTCTGCCTGCTATTTCTTAACATGGGCCGGACAACCCCAAATTTTGAGATGACTAAGATTTGGTTTTTTATTGTGCCATATCTCATACAGTGTAGTAGGAACGATTTTAGAGAAAATCCTATTCTGTAGATATATTGCTGTCATTAGACTATGTCTTCCAAAAAAATCAAGAAGGTCCATGAAGCTCATCATGGATTGGACCATATCCAATAGGATCCAATTTCTTCGTTCTAAAATCTCGTTGAGTTGAGGCTTCCAGGTGGAGTCTATTGAGACACTATGCCATTATCCTTGAGATAGTCTAAGAATTTTCAACTAAGGTATTCACCTCCTCGATCTGATCAAAAAATCTTATTGGGTTTTTCATTTTACTTTTCTACTTTGTGTCTGAATTTCTTAAACTTTTTGAAGGCTTTAGACTTATGTTGTATCAAATAAACATATCCATACCTAGATAGATCATCGATAAAGGTAATGAAGTAGACATAATTACCTATGTTTGGCACATCAAATGGGCCACACACATCTATATGTATTAGGATAAGTAGGTCCATGGCTCTTTTCTCATGTCCCACAAAAGGAAGCTTGGTCATTTTGTTCTAAAGGCATGTTCACAAATCAAATATGACTCAAAAGTCAATGGACTCATAAGTTCAGATTTTTCCAATTGTTGATCCTATCTTCGGCTATATGACCTAGCCTAAAGTGCCATAGATTTCTATCATTTAGACTATCTCCAGATCACTTAGATTCTACGGCATTCATATTTTGCTCGATATTTAATATAGATACAACAACATACAATTGATAAAAATGGTTAATCCAGAAACCACTTGAAATTTTATTTTTTTAAAAAAAAATAGTACAATGGTCCTTAAGAAAGCTAATTACATAACCTTCTTATGCTAAATAAAAAATAGAAATCAAATTTCTGCTTGCTGTAGGCATAAAGTAGCAGTTCCTAAGTACTAAATCTAATCATGATGGTAATCGATGAGAGTAGGTTCCCATGGCCATAATCGCAACTCTTGCTCCATTTCTGATGCATAAGATCATCTCACTATCCCACAGCCTCCTACTATCCTCAAGATCCTACATAGAAGTGCGCAAGTGAGCACTAGAACCAGAATCAAGCATCCAACTAGATGTAGAAGAAATCAATAGGTTATATTTAATTATGATCATACCTCCAGAAGGACCTGCCTCCTTCTTATTCTTCAAGTTGGCCAGATGTAAAGGGCAGTTCTACTTCCAATGACCATTGGTGTTGCTATGAAAATATTTTTCTTTATCAACGGCCTTCTTCATCGACTCTCCCTTCTTCTTCTTCCCACCTTCAGTTTGTACTTCTTTGTAGACTTTTTTTCTTTCCAAAAGACTTTCTCTTGGAAGAAGGCCGCTCAACAGCAAGTACTGAGTCCTTTGAACTTTTTAGAGAAAGCTCAGTAGTAACCAGCATATTCATGAGTTCAGCCAAAGTATATTAAAGCTTATGCATATGAAAGTTCTATTGAAAAATATGTCCTGAAGCCAATCATCTAAGTTGTAGATGATTGAAATTGGTATATAAATTATCAAACAATAATTATTATTTGGCTTATTCATCATAGAAGTTCTATCTTCCTTAAATGATCTCCTAAATTATGTTGAAGTTTTTCGAACCTCACTTAATCGATAAGTAAGAATTTATCAAATGGTTCTTAAATTATTCACAACTAAATGATAAGTTATTAACAAGGATGATTACTTATCAAGTATACGTCATTGTATGTCATATGCATTGCTTGTCCTTATAACCAGGTGGTGTGGAGACACATGTATGGCATGCAGGTGGAATGTAGGAGTACATCTGCACTGAACGTGATCAATGTAACACTCTTCTATTAAGAGTAGCTAGCTAAAGCTAATGGGTATAAGTATCCCTCCGACATGAGATTACCATAGTAACTTACAAGCAACTCACAACACTTTGGTATCAGAATGCCTGTATTTGTAATATAGATTTAAAAGATTTTTAGGTATAGTTAAGTACTTGTAGAGTTAGTGCATGAGTTAGGATGAGATTGACCACTCTTGATTAACTTCAGGAGGAGAATATCTCACTATATTTTAATTTAGAAAAACCTAGGCCTGGGTATTCCTCGTGAGGAGTCACGAGATTTGCAAAAATTTGAAACATAATATGGATGACTTGAATGAATGTCGACAACTAATTTAAAATCATCTTAAGCATTATTGGTCATAGGGATGAATTATACAGTAATCATAGGCCAGGATTCTAAGAATTCTACTTTGTATACATTCGACCTATCCGAACATCAGGTATCATTGCTAGATAGTCATTTCTATTGGTACAGAAATTGATTTCTATGCTACTAGATTAGGTTTGCACCTATGAGATCACATACATTAGAGGTTGTAACCTAATCAGATGGTTGATCGATGATTTAGAATCGTTTTAAGGTCAAACAATCAATATGATTGATGTTTGACCTAATGCAAGTATTACAGGAGGAATGATTAGCAATTGGATTGCTAATTGGCTCAGTTTAATTGAGCAATCAGGTTTAGATTAAGTCTAATTGAATTAGATTTAATTATAATTGGTATGGATTTAATTGTATTAAGTCCAATTGATTTATTGGATAAGCTAATTGCAAGGAAGAACAAGTCCTAGTTTAATGAGGACTTGAGTGCACCTAACTTCTAATTTGATTAAAAATTAAACTTAATTTAAATATGATTAAATATTATTTAATTATGTTTTTAATTATATTAGAATTATCTTTTAATTAGGTTGACTCAAATCTAATTTAAATAAGATTTAAATTGGGTTTGACCTTGTCTACATTGGAGAGTCCTAGTTAGACTAGGACCCTTCCCTTCACCCTTACGCCACCTAAGAAAGATCCCACGCCTCTTATATTTTTAATTCCAGATTCTTTTAAGTTTCTCCATGGCTAAGAGAGGTTCTCCATGCCCCCTACTAGGTGTTTTGGAATTTTATTTATCTTGGTCAGACAAAAAAAGTTGTTAAGACTTGGACTCTATTTGATAGAGTCCCAATTCTCCAAAACACCTCCTTTCCTTATAGAATTTTTTCTCCATGCCTCTCTTTCTTTTGTGCACTTATTTTCTTTGGTTTTTTACATGGTTTCCTGGTCTTCACACCAAAAAAATAGGGGGGAGGCATCCAAGAGTTGGATGCCTCCTAAAACTCCTTCCTAGAGTCCATAAAAGACTAGGTTTGACCTAGTCTTCCTTATCTAATTGTGGTGCCTCCTATGAGATGTTTTTTGGATGTGAAAAAACACAAAAAATTCATAGAAAAGATAGAGGAAAAGGAGGAGGAGTTGTGGGGTTTGGAGCACAAAGATTGTTGGAGGAAAGGTTTCGTTAAGACATCAAAAGTTGATGTCTTGTTGAGACAAAGGTAAGAGAGAAGATTATCTTCTCTTGAGAATTTCTTTCAAGTCTATTTATTTCTTATTTTTATATTATTTTTCTATAAGAAAAATTTTAGAGAGAGAGGGAGAGGGCATGGAGGATGAGTGATCCAAGGAGTTGGGGCTTGGTGGTCTTTTTTGGACATGATCAGATCATGTCCTGATGAGAGAAGAAGAAGAGAAGAAGGTCTTCTCTTAGGATTTCTTTGAGAATCCTTCTTCTCTAATTTTTATGAGACCTTTTCATGGGAAAAATCAGAGAGTAATAGATCTAAAGGTATGAAAAAATTCTAGAGGAGAAGGTCTCCTCTTGTCCTAGCATAGAAATATTTCAGGACATCAATGGTTGATGTCCTGAAAGAGAAAATCTATCTTTCCTTAAGATAATTTTCTTAGCCATTTTTATTTTTTAATTTTTTGGAGATCTAAGGATTAGATTTTTTTTCTTAATCCTCCTTATGTTCTTCATCTCTTGGAGTATCCAAGAGATCTGAAGAATATATTTTTGGTTAACCATCAGGAGGGATCCACGAGAAGCTAGTACTACGAGTGGATCTTCATTCGATGAACTTCCGATCTGTGTTAAAGCCTCGTGTGGACTATCTATAGAGGTTGGATGTGTGTGTGGCTCAAAATAATAAGGACAATAATAGAACTCAACTATGGTATTCTTAACCCATGCAAATGTAAGAGATTGGATCTCTGCTTGACCTAGATATGATCTAGGATTTGATCCAGAACTATTCTAGATCTAGGTATTGATTTGATCAATACCAACTATTTTTATTTTAATTTTTAGATCTATGTTTGCATCATGACATATCATAGGTCCTGGATGTAGAGTTCAGTGATTAGATCACATGCATATTATAGGTTAAGTTATTTGATCTATGTCCTCCACTTCTTACAAATTCGAAAAAGTTTCAAAATATATGTATGAAACCCTGCATGTTTTCCAATAGTGGTATCAGAGTATCTTGGTTCTTTTATGACATGATCATATTTATATTAGAATAAATTTTTAAAATAAAATATTAAAGATCGCATATACTGACATAAGGTTGTCCTGGTGTAAGGTTAACCCCTTACAATGAAAGGTTATCCTAGTATATGCTGATCCAATTTTTATGAATCATGAATAAGTTAAGTATGATCTAAATAATTTTATATCTTATTTTTTAATTTTAAATCTAAAATTAAATAGATATTAAATTTATTTTAGATTATTTAGATTATATCTAAATAATATCGGGTTGCACATGCTAATTATAAGTTTTTCCTGCTGTAGGGTGTAAAACAGTGGAGAGGTTATCCTAGAATGTGCTTTCTAAATCATAAATAAGTTAGATAAGATCTAAAATAATTTATAATTTATTTTTAAATTTTAAATCTAATATTAATTAGTTTATGATCTGATTTTGATTACTTAGATATGATCTGAATAATATGTATTTCATGTTTAGGACTATTTCCTTATTACATATGTTTGATATGTAGTTGTTAGTTTGAATCTAGTTTGTATATGTATGACATATATGCCTTGTAAAAATTAAATTACGAACTTACTTTCTATAAAATCCTAGATTCAAAACACTAGGACATGATCTAAACATTGAAACAAATTAGATCTAAAATCACGAAATGAATGTGATTCATTATAAATTATTTACAAAGTTTAAAAATATTTCAAAGATTAAATTAGAATGTAGTTCTGAGGTTCCAAATCCTAACCCATAAGCCTTGAACATAATTGAGAATTAAGTAAATATTTAGGATCAAGGTTTGTGATTTGAAAATCCTATGATAATTTCATAAATCATGGGTTAAAGGATAATAGATTAGCTTTGATCAGGTCATTAACTGGGTTAGACCTAGGGTTAGATTAAATATGGACTAAGTTAAGAAATTGATCAAACCTAATTAATAGTTAATTAGGATTATGTCATTTTTTTTTATAGATCAATCAATAGTTATAGTTGATCAAAGTCCATACATCTAACAAATGGATATTGATCGTGGCTCAGTAGTCGAGCCTGAGTCTTTAGGTAGACCAAATCAAAACTAATAAATCTATTGGTGTCTAAGGTAAATTTGATATTTTTAGATTGGTGGTTTTTAATTGGCAGCCCACTTACCTATCCATTTTTTATGGTATCTAAGGCAAGCCTTGGTAGACCCTCCCACCGATCTCACTTACCTGACCAATATGGTTTATCAGATCTTGATCTCATTGATTCGTTCTAACACATGTCACATAGAAAATCAGTAAGACTGATTTTATTTAGTGAGATTGATTTAGGTGCCTATAGACCAAAATTAGTCCTAATCCTTATCAATGACTTGAGAAGTCAATGGAAGGACTTGACTTGGTGAAGTTAGTGGAAGCAAATTGGTCCATGTCCTTTCTATTCTTAAATTTCTAATAATTTAAATCTTCTAAAATTATTAGATCCTTAAAATAATAAAGTTATGGGGATAACTGAGTCATAGCCTCCCATTATGTTGGATTATAATGGGTCATTTAGCTCAATAATCATTAGAGGCCCAAAGGCCTGGTGCTTATTGACTAATAAAATTATCATTCATAATATGATAACTTGAAAGTGTCTCTCTAATGGTGGATAGGTTGACCAACCAAAGTTGGGCTTAATCATTCATTGGTTGATGCACCAAGTATGATCGTGTTAATGATTGGACCTAACCAGATTCTTGCAATGGAGGATAAAACCTACTGATTAGATTTTTGGGGTAAAATTAAATTACTGAAGTTGTGTAGAGAAATAATTAGTTAAAGAACCTACCTATAGATGTACATGGGTTGACTAGCCAGAGTCGGGCTTATGTGCAGTCTATGTAGATTCTAGTATCTACTAAAAAATTAAAGTAATTTTTTGAATTGAAAGTAGAGGCTATCAATTCGAATAAAATAGTGGAAAAATCTTTAGACTAATATCCAAGTCTCTAGACTTAAAATAATTAATATATATTAGATCTATGTTTTCTTTACTCATAGAATAAGGCTAAACCATAATTGCTCTAATCATTGTCAGACAGTGATGACTTATGGAGCCCAACATCGATAATTAGTATCGAAAGTTGAATTTGGTTGAGCAGCATGAAAGGGTTCGTGCTGGGATTTATATGTCCAGTCAAAACAAAAGGTCTAAGACTAACCACATTTAGGCAACGTGCTTCTATTATCAGAAGCAGGGTCATAGGAAATAGTATTGTTCTAAATATCTTTCTTCCCTTGACCATAATAGGCTGAATAAGAGAAAAGAGTAAAGAGTTGCTTATCAAGAACGTTATATAATAACAACTTGAAATATCTCTATTTATAATGATACTACATGGGTATTGGATACCAGTAGTCCTATACAATTTGTTACAAGGACTACAAGTAAGTGCAATGTTTGAAAATGTTGAGAAACATCTGAACGTTGGGGATTGATGTTTTATTCTAATCCTAACTTTAGAAATTATCGAGCTATTTTTTAAATGTTATCATTTAGAGTGACTGTCACTATTGTCCATCGTTTATAATGAATGTGATCTTTAATAGCTTCTTGGCCAAATATGATCATCATTTATTAATAAACAATGATTATCGTGATATCATTATGAATGATGTTATAATAATATATGGACAATAAGAAAATGACATATACACAGCCAGTTAAGTATAATGTACACATCAAATAAATATCCAGGTCACATAATGTCATGGATATTTATATTTCATTATGATAATAGACAACCTATTTAGGCATGGGAGCGTCTAGCCTGAATCATTTAAAATATTCAAATGATGCAATAATAAAATAGAAAAATAAACTACAAAAAGTATTAGAACTCTTCGATCAGATTGAGGAGGTCAATACTTATCTAGTGAATTTTTGATATATCTAGGAGAGAATAGGATTCTGTCATGTCAAACTCCTTCTGGAATATAGCATATCGAAAAGGAAAAATCAAACTTCATTAGGCATAGCTCGATCCACGATGGGATTTACTAGTCTGCATGCTTCAGGGTTATGCTCATGTGACTATTTATTTTACTTTAAAAATTATTTTAAATAAATCTATTGCAAAGACTCCATATAGGATATGGAACGAGAATAGACCTAAACTCTCTCACCTTCGGACTTAGGGTTACCAGGCCTGCATCAAAAGTTTGCACATAGATAAACTTAAAAATTGGTCCGATAGGTGTATGTTTATAAGGGATTATTAATTCTACCATGCTAAAGAACATAAGATGTTCATCAGCAGCAAGGCATTCTTTTTGAAAAAGAAGTTTCTTAGAGAAGAAACGGATGCCTATTAAATTGAACTTGAGGAAGTTTGATCGGTAGAATGAACCTACACAATCTAGTAAACCTACAGAATCGAATTTGATTAGAGCAAATTTAGATACCATTAAAATGGCTCCTTAAGGAGATCCGGTAGAGTACCGTATTAGCTAGATAGATACTTCAGTATCTAGGTCCAGGATAGCGATCCTGTTGAGCTTGATGAGAACAACAAGGATTCGATTACCCATATAGATGCTATGCAAAGATCTAACTTTGTGAAGTAGCTTGGAGCCATAAAATCCAAATTGAAGTCCATGGAAATCAATAGTGTGTAGACTGAAGGAGAAATCCTGATTTTCTGGATCAGGTTTGTTCAAATCTGATTGGATCAAGAGAGATATTTCAGAAATTTCTCTTATAGATCTAGATCATATTTGAGATATTTTAGATCTAATTTTATATATCTAATAAATAAAAATAAAATAAATTAAATTTGGTGTAATTTGTACCTTGATGTTAGGTAATCAGATTACCCTTTGATGATCCTGCTGATAGCCTAAGGTTCTGGATCTAGCCACGCAAGCGCCTGGCCTCTACCGATATCCACTTGAACATAATCTAAAGATCTTCTCCTTCTTTATCACCTCTCCAAATATCAGATCTGGATCTAATTTAGAGAATCTTCAAAACTTCTTTTGAAGATCTGCAGTCGTCTGTGCAGTAGTGCTGCCTTCTTCTTTTTTCATCACCTTTCTCTTGCCTGGATCGCACCAAACTAGAGCCCAAATCTCCTTGGGCATGGAGAGAAGAGAGAGGACTAGAAGATGGCATGGAGCAGGGAGAGGGGCAGCCTTGGGGCATGGGCTAAGGGAGAACCTCTTGAAAGCTAGGTGCAGACAGGCTTTATATAAACCCTGCTACATCATGTAGTGCCACATCATCCCGACCAATCACGTTGCTTCATGCAATCAAATCTAAATTTGATTGGTAGAGTGATATCACCTGATCCAATCAGATTGGAGCCCCCTCAAAATATTCTTAGGTGGTGCCAAGATTGGTCAAAGCTGAGTCTTAGGCGCCTACCTAAGTTGATTCCAAGAAGCAACCTGGAGTCCCATCTATATAGGACTCCAGGCACCCCTATCCATGGGAGTACACCTCCCAAGGCATGCACCCCCTTTTTTCCAATTTCTAGCAAGGGGACAAGCCTCTATCTACTTTCCTATGGGTGCATGACACATAGGTAGATGTCTAAGTATCAAAGGTCAACATTTGACCAAAGTCAAAAGACAAGAATGAGCAGATGATGGAAATTGGTAGGCATTGTCTTCAATTTATCTCATAAATTAAGATAATCCTTGTCTGACCTTGACAAGCTTCAGTCAGACCAAGTAAAGGTACCTGAGTGAGTACAAATATATTTGGCTCAGTCGGGATAACTTTTAGTGATAGTAAAAGGAGAATGTTAGGCTCAATCGTGTGCTAGCCGATTTCCTTGAACCTAATTGAATCTAATTCAAATCAATTGAACTGGATTAGTCCAACTGATGATATCTAGGTCCAAACTCCTATTGTGTGATCTAGTTAGGTTCAGTTCTATATGCTAATGGGATATGTCATGATCTCTATCGTCAACATTATCGAAACATCCTTTGATGGATTAGAACTTCTTTGATTCAAACAACTAGAATGATCGATCATCAAATCATTCTAATTGCTCCCAAAATCCACCAATGACACCTAGTAGTATATGGTGGCAATCCATCAAAACTAAAAATGAACCTCTCGGTGTAGTTACCTGTGTGATTAAGTTCTTCTATCCTGAGCCCCAACCAGATTAGGGTTAAGGTGAGCTCATCAAACCCTAATTTTTGTTAAATGATTTAATCATTCGATTCAAGTCCGATGTGAAAACCTTAATAGAAACTCTTTCTATTATTTCACTCTACCATGGCCATGGACTTAAGGACTTGATTCTCATGATCATCATAGGGCTGCTCCTCATCCACCGAGGTAGATAGATTTCCTCTTGATGCAATCCAATTCCTACAATGAACATGCTATAGCCAACATACACCTCAGGGTTCTGAATGGCTAGAAGACTGAGTCATGGTGTAGTCAAACTATAACATCTTCAAGATGAACTATCAATGCACCTTAGGTTAAAGAACTAGACACACCACTACAGCTTCAAGCCAGTCATCGATGAAAAGGTAGACTTTCTTATGACTGCTCGAGGTGGTCACGCTCAGTGCCCTCATTCTCTAATGAGTATCTATACTCTCGCTCCAATGTCTCTACACCATAGACTCAAGACTCATCTACTATAAAGAAGCGATTGTACACAAACCTTTCGGATCATACACCATCCACGTGATGATCCTACGGTCGGAAGCATTTTATGAGTTAATAATGAAAATTCTTGTCTTAAATTTTTAACTCTTGAAAATAAGAATTATCATTACCATTAACTCAAGGGATGTATCACAGACACTAAATACACATTTATGATAGAAAATAACCCATTTTATTATTTATAGTCAAAATTATAATTTTGCTCCTAAAAGTGTATTACAAGTGTCAGCCAATTCTGGCTTCTAGGGCACATATATCTAACAAACTCCCACTTGACCTAAAGCCAATTGGCTACAAATCTATGTCCCATCTTCTCAAGATAGGCTTTAATCTTCTGCTGACCCAACGGCTTTATAAGTGGGTCTATCACATTATCTATGGAGTCGACTCTCTAGACCTCGACGTAATCCTTCTCGAGGTAATCACAGATGAGGTCGTATCGCCGCTCGATGTGCTTGGATTTTTGGTGAGACCTTAGCTCCATAACAAGAGCTATGGTGCCATTGTTATCACAGTATAAAGAAATGTTATCTGAAGGCATCACTCTGATCTCTACGATAATCTGTTTGTACCAGAATGCCTCCTTCACAACTTCTGACATAGCAATATATTCTGCTTTCATGGTGGAATCTGCTATCACAGTCTGCTTGAAACTTTTTCAACTGACAGTTCCACCATTACACACAAACAGACTCCCAGATGTCGACTTTTGATCATCTATATCAGACATAAAGTCCAAGTCTGTATATTCTTGGACTTGGAGTTCTCCATTACCAAGAACCAACAACATATCCTTAGTTCTTCTCAAGTACTTAAGGATACATTTCACAGAAGTCCAGTGTTCTTCATCTATATTCGACTGATATCTGCTCGTGACACTCATAGCTTGGGCTATATCAAGTCGTGTATATAACATGGCATACATGAGGCTCCCTATTGCTGAAGCATAAGGGATCTTGCTCATGCGTTCTATTTCCTCAGGTGTGCTAGGGCACATCTTCTTGGAAAGATGAATGCCATGTCTGAAGGATACCAAACCCCTCTTAGAGTTTTTCATGCTAAACCTCTTTAGCACTTCCTCTATGTACATCTTCTATGAAAGTCCTAGCATCCTATTTGGTCTATCTCTATAGACCTTAATTCCTAGAATAAGGGATGCTTCTCCTAGGTCTTTCATAGAGAATTCTTTAGATAACCACATTTTAACTATGGTCAACATGGAATATCATTCCCAATAAGGAGGATATCATCCACGTACAATACGAGGAAGACAACAGCGCTCCCACTGACCTTTTTGAAGACACATGGTTCCTCATTCTTTGATGAAATCAAACAATTTGATCACATCATTGAAACGAGTATTCCAGCTCTAAGATGCTTGTTTAAGTTCATATATGGACCTTTGCAGCTTGCATATCTTATGATCAGTATCACTGGATGTGAAACCTAGTGTCTGTTCCATATAGATATCTTCCTCAAGATATCCATTTAACAATATCGTTTTCACATCCATTTATCATATTTCATAATCAAAATAGGCTGCAATAGCAAGCAATGTGTGGATGGATTTTAACATAGCTACTGACGAAAAAGTATCCTGATAGTCAATGCCTTCGTGCTGACTTTAACCTTTTGCCACTAATCTAGCTTTGAATGTCTCCACATTTTCATCTGCACCAATCTTTTTTTTGTAGATCTATTTACATCCAATCGGTATTATATCTTATGGTGGATCTACCAAGGTCCAAACTTGGTTGGAGTGCATCGAGTCAATTTCTAACTTCATTACCTCTAACCATTTGTCAAAGATGATATTCGATATCGCTCATTATAGGTTTTGAGATTATCACCATGAATCTCATTACCTACGAGAAACATTTTGTCTATTTCTTCTAAAATGGTACCTAAGTACCTCTCTGAGGGACAAAAAACCCTTTTTGATCTACGAGATGGAGGAGGTAGTATTGTATTAGCTCAACCAGATTTGGTTCCATTGGTCCGTAGCTCGTTGCTCTTGTGAGACTTTCTCATCAAGCTTGATCAGCTTTCCAATGTCGCTATCTTGAATAAACTATTTTTTAAGAAAGATGGCATGTTGACTCACAATCACATTGTGATCTTCTAGAATGTAGAAATAATATCCTAATGACTCTTTAGGATATCCTATAAATTGAGCTCTAAAGAACCTAAAGTCTAACTTGTCCGCTTGTTGTCTTTTGACATGAGCCGGACAACCTCAAATTCTGAGATGACTCAGACTTGGTTTCTTACCATGCCATATCTCATACGGTGTGGTAGAAATGATTTTAGAAGAAATCCTATTCAGTAAGTATATTGACAGTTAACAAATAGTATCCCCAAAGAAAAATCAGAGAGAGGTCTGTGAAGCTCATCATGGATCGAACCATATCTAATAGGATCCGATTCCTCCATTCTGAAATCCCATTGAGTTGAGGTATTTTAGGTGGAGTCCATTGAGAGACTATGCCATTTTCTTGAGATAGTCTAGAAATTTCCAACTAAGGTATTCACCTCCTCGATCTGATCGAAGAACCTTAATGGATTTTTCAGTTTGCTTTTCTACTTCATGTCTGAATTTCTTGAACTTTTCAAAAGCTTCAGACTTATGTCTCATAAGATACACATACCCATACCTAGATAAATCATCGATAAAGGTAATGAAGTAGACAAAGTTGCCTCTAGTCAGTACATCAAATGGGCCACACACATCAGTATGTACTAGGGCAAGAAGATCCATGGCCCTTTCCCCATGTCCTACAAAAGATGGAGTTTAGTCATTTTGCCATGAAGACAAGATTCATAAATTGGATATGACTCGGAAAGTCAACGGACTCAATAGTCCCAATTTTCTCTAATTTGTTAATCCTATCTTCTGCTATATGACCTAGTCTTAGGTGCCATAGATATCTATCATTTGGACTATCCCTAGGTCATTTCATGGCATTCATATTTTGCTCGATATTAAAAATAGATACATCAATATGTAACTGATAAAGACCATTAATAAGAAAACCACTTGCAATTTTATTTTTTTTTCATAAAGAATGTTACAATGGTCCTTAAGAAAACTAATTACATAGCCTTCTAGTGCTAGGAATGAAATAGAAATCAAATTCCTACTTGCTACAGGCACATAATAACAATCTTTTAATACTAAGTCTAAACCAGATGGTAGTCGAAGAGGATATGTTCCCATGGCCACGGCAGAAACTTTTGTTTCATTTTTGATGCGTAGGATCATCTCACCATCCCTCAGCTTCCTGCTATCTTCAAGATCCTACATAGAAGTGCACAAATGAGCACTAGAACTAGAGTCAAGTACCCAATTGGATGCAGAAAAAATTATAAGGTTTGACTCAATAACGAGCATACCTCCAGAAGGAACTACCTCCTTCTTATTCTTCAGGGTGGCCAAGTAAGTAGAGTAGTTCTACTTCCAGTGGCTGTCATTATTGCAATGGAAATACTTTTCTTTGTCAGTGGCCTTCTTCTTGAGCTCTACCTTTTTTTTCTTTCCTCCTTCCATCTACTTTTTCACAAACTTTTTTTTTCTTTTCAATAGACTTTCTCTTTGAAAAGTAAGCACTGAGCCTTTAAAACTTTTTATAGAAAGCTCAGTAGTAACCAGCATATTCATAAGTTCGGCTAGGGAATTTTAAAGTTTATGCATATGGTAGTTCATGATGAACTGCCCATATGCACATGAACTACCATATGCATCAGTCAAGGATTGTAGAATTATATCATTCTACAGATCCAAGTCCAACTTCACTTCGAGCTTCTCAAGCTCTTCCAAGTCCTTGCTCATCATCAGACAATGATCTTGGACTGACTGCCCATCATGCATTTTAGCCTTTTGATACTTGGTTGCATGACTCTGTTCACCAAACATCTCTTGTAGGTGAGCCAATATTTGATAGGCAGTCCTGATATCTTCATGTTGGTACTGGAGCTCATCAGACATCGAGCTCAACATGTAGTATCTAGCCTTATTATCTTCGTCCGTTCACTTTTCAAGAGATGCTCTCTGTTCGGCAGATGGACAAGTAGGTAAGGTGGGAGGGTCCTGATCCAATACATGAGTTAACTTCTCGAAACCTAAAATAATTTTGAAGTTCCAGAGCTAATCCTTATAATTAGGTTCGATCAGTCTATGGGTGTCTAGGATACGTGCTAGTGGGTTGGACGCAGACATTTTCTTGTAGAGAGTCAAAGTTTCTAGATAGATATTATAATTAAGACTTGACCAATTTGTTTAGAAGTTTTATTTTTAAATAAATTATCTCTCACTATTTTCTTGGATCCCTACACTTCCTCTGTAGAGATGCAAAAATCTTCATGATTAATGATTTCTAGTGGGTGGTGCGGTCCCACCAACTGACTCATCACCTCACCTAACAGTTATTGGTGATGGGTTAGCCAATGAGTGAACAACTCTTGTTCAATGATTCTCTAATCATGGTGCACCCAAACTTGGTCTCTAATTCATGAATCTCACCATGTCCAAAATATTGATCCACTCCTTAGTTAAGTCAGACCCACCATTTGCATAGATTGAATTCCTAATTGAGTCTCTCACCGTATCCAAAATATTGAGCCCAATCCATCCTCCAGCCTGTAGCATCCAATGCCTAATAGACATGGTTGCATCTTTTTGGTGCAACTGAGCCACTGTATAACCAGCCGAGAACAATCAACCTCCGAGGAAGGGCCCGCACATCTACAATGGTGGAAGACCTTAGACTTAATCTTTTCTTAGGAAGATTTGATTTAGGTCTCATTAAACTAGACTTGACATAGTCATAACCATTATGACTAACCTAGTGGCATGGGTTAGCTCGGATTATTGACCACCTCAGATCAGAACTGAGTCAACAAACATGGCCAGGTAAGTGAGACCGGTGGAAGGGATATGCCATTAACTCGACAAGAACGCATTCGAGTCGAGTAGCTCCAATTAAAAACCAGTCGGTCGTATCTGCCAAACTTACCTTAGACACCAAATTATTGAGCCAGAACCAATCGGGTTAGCCTACAATCCAGACTCTAACCACTGAAGCCTAATTAGGTCTTAGCTTGATCGATCACTCATGTGACTCGATCTTGACCCAGACTTAATCCTATTAGGCTGGTCAATTTAAGCATTGTTGATCCCATCTAACCAACTCTTGATTCGGTTTGATCAACCGCTTAGACCTAATTGAGCTACCCAAGCCCGAACCCAATTTTATGAATATGTCTTAGATCTAAAAATTCTCAATTTTAGACCTAATTAATATTTCATAATCTTAATTCTTAATTAAGTTTAGGGTTCATAAACAAAATATGCAAATAAAATCCTAGGGTTTTAGGATCTAGGGTTTTGCAGAAAGTAAGTTTTCAATTGATTTCTGATTAAGGACGAATGCGCAGCACCCTACACATCATAAGAACACCCCATCGAATGGGAGGAGAGGGCCTTTAAACCTACTTTGTTCTTATGATCGGACGGCCAAGGGGAATGCCTTAATCAGAAATATACAACTAATCTACAAAACTAATTAGATCTATATCATATATCTCATATATAAAAAATTGATCTAATTAAAATATATTTTGCATATATCATCATATCATGCATGCATTTTTTAGATCTAAATTATCTCATAATCATCTAAAAAATTAATTTAAATTTGATCTAATCAAATATAAATTCTAATCTAGACAATTATTGTAGAACTATTCTACAACTAGTCTAAACATGCATTCATCATATCTCATATGAATTTCAAAAATTAAATAATTTTTATTATTTAGATCTATTTTTTTATAAGATCATAAAAATTATAATAAATTTATAATATTAAAAAATAATAAATAAATAATAGATTTAAAATCATAACTTAATCAAATTAAATTATGAACATGCAAGACTATGTATAGAACAGTTCTATTTTACAATGAGTCATGCATCTTATAAATCTTAGATCTAAATTATCTAATTTTAATTTTTCTAATTTTAGATCTAATCACATCTCATGTGATATCTAAAATCATCTAATTATTAGATTAAAATTAAAATTAAAATAAAATCTAATTTAGAACCTTGGCTCTGATACCAGTTGAAGGAGAAATCCTGATTTTTTGGATCAGGTTCGTTCAGATCTGATTAGATCAAAAGAGATATTTAAAAAAATTTTCTTATGATCTAGATCAGATCTTAGATATTTTAGATCTAATTTTTTAGATCTAATAAATAAAAAAATAAAATAAATTAAATCTAAATTTAATTTATACCTTGATGTTGGATAATCAGATTATCCTTTAATGATCCTACTGATTGCCTGAGGTTCTGGATCTAGCCATGCAAGCGCCTGGCCTCTATTAGTATCCACTCAGATTGGATCTAAAGATCTTCTTCTTTTTTATCATCTCTCTAAAATCAAATCTAGATCTAATTTGGAGTATCTTCAAAACTTCTTTTGAAGATCTGCAGTCATCCATGCAGTAGTGCTGCTTTCTTCCTTTTTCGTCACCTTTTTCTTGCCTGGATCGCACCAAACTGGAGCCCAAATCCTCTTGGGCATGGAGAGGAGAGAGAGGACCAGAAGATGGCATGGAGGAGGGAGAGGGGCAGCCTTAGAGCATGGGCTAAGGGAGAACCTCTTAAAAGCTAGGCGCAGATAGGGTTTATATAGACCCTACTGCACCATGCAGTGCCACATCATCTCGGCCAATCACATTGCTTCATGCAATTAGGTCTAAATCTGATTGCTGGGATGACATCACTTGATCCAATTAGATGAGAGCCCCCTCAAATCATCCTTAGGTGGCACCAAGACTAGTCAAAGCTGAGTCTTAGGTGCCTACCTAAGTTGATTCCAAGAAGCAACTTGCAGTCCCATCTGTATGGGACTCCAGGCCTCCCTATCCATGGGCGCATCCCTCCCTAGGCATATGCCCCCTTCTTTCTAATTTCTAGCAAGGGGACAAGCCCCTATCTACTCTTCTATGGGTGTATGATACATGGGCAGATGTCTAAGTGTCAAAGGTCAACATTTGACAAAAGTCGAAAGACATGAATTAGTAGGTGACGAAAATTAGCAGGTGTTGTCTCCAATTTATCTCATAAATTAAGACAATCCTTTTCTAACTTAGACAAGCTCTAGTCAAACCATGTAAAGATACCTGAGTGAGCACAAACATATTTGGCTCAGTCGAGATAACTTTTAAATGATAATAGAAGGAAGAACGTTAGGCTTCAATCGTGTGCTAGCACGATTTTCCTGAACCTAATTGAATCTAATTCAAATCAATTGAACTGGATTAGTCCAATTGATGATATTTAGATCCAAACTCTTATTTGTGTGATCCAGTTAGGTTCAGTTCTGTATGGTAATGGGATATGTCATGATCTCTATCATCGACATCATCGAAACATCCTTTCGATGGATCAAAACTTTTCTGATTCAGACAACTAGAATGATCGATCATCTAAATCATTCTAATTGCTCCCAAAATCCACCAGTGACACCTAGCAGTATATGGTGGCAACCCATCAGAACTAAAAATGAACCTCTCGGTGCAGCTACCTATGTGATTAAGTTCTTCTATCCTGAGCCCCGATCAGATTAGGGTTAAGGTGAGCTCGTCAAACCCTAATTTTCATCATATGATTTAATCATTCGATTCAAGTCCAATGTAAAAATCTTAATAAAAATTCTTTCTATTATTTCACTCTATCATGGCCATGGGCTTAAGGACTTGATTCTCATGATCATCATAGGACTACTCCTCATCCATCGAGGTAGATAGATTCCCTCATGGTGCAATCCAATTCCTACAATGAACATGCTATAGCCAACATACACCTCAAGATTTTGAATGGCTAGGAGATTAATTCATGGTGTAGTCAAACTATAACACCCTCAAAGTGATCTACCGATGCACCTCAGGTCAAAGAACCAAACACACCACTACAGCTTTGAGCCAGTCATCGATGAGAAGGTAGACTTTCTTATGACTGCTCGAGATGGTCACGCTCAGTGTCCTCATTCTCTAAGAAGTATCCATACTCTCGCTTTGGTGTCTCTACACCATAGACTCAAGACTCATCTATTATAAAAAAGCAATTGTACACCAATCTTTCAGATCACACACCATCCACATGATGATCTTACGGTCGAGAATATTTTATGAGTTAATAATGAAAATTCTTATCTTAAATTTTTAACTCTTGAAAATAAGAATTATCATTACCATTAACTCAAGGGACGTATCATAGATACTAAAAATATATTTATGATAGAAAATAATATATTTTATTATTTATAATCAAAATTATAATTTTATTTCTACAAGTGTATTACAAGTGTCAGCCAATTCTAGCTTCTAGGATACATATATCGAACATAGACACTAGTTGATTCACTTGAAGGGATAAAACCCATTAGGTATGAATGGATTTTAAAAGGACCAAAGTAGTGTAGACGGAAAGGTAGAGATCTATAAAGCCCATTTAGCTATTATCTCGAAGTTGAAACATACATTTTGAATAGATGTCTTTGTTATGAACAAAGAAAAATTCTGCATTTATAAATGGGCAAATCATTCTATAGTGTTATCCATGAATGATATTCTCTTAACTGACGGAAAATCCTAATTTTTCGGACCAGGTTCGTTCAGATCTGATCGGATCAAGAGATATATTTTAAAAATTTTTTTTTTTGATCCAAATTAGATCTAAGATATTTTAGATCTAATTTTTATTATTTTAATAATTAAAATAAAATATAGATAAATTAAATCATATTTCATTTATCTTGATGTAGGATAATCCTATTACCCGTTGATGATCTTGTAAGCAGCAAAAGATTCTGGATCTAGCCACATAAGGTGCCTGACCTCTACCGATATCAACTCAGGCTAGATCTGAAGATCCTCTTCTTCTCTATCATGTCTCCAAAAATTAGATCTGAATCTGATTTGGAGAATCTTCAAAATAGCTTTCGAAGATCGGCAGTTGTCCTTTGCAGCAGTACAGCCTTCTAGCTTTCTGTCGTCTTTCTCTCGCCTAGATTGCACCAACTGAGATCCCAAACTACTTTGGGCATGGAGAAGAGAGAGAGATAATGGACTTGGCATGGAGGAGGAAGAGAGAAGCAGCCTTTGGGTGTTGTGAATTGCATTACCTTTTGAATTGGGCACAGGGTCTTATTTATAGACTATGCATGATCCAACTCCTCTTCATCCCAACCAATCACAATCCTTTATGAAATTAGATCTAAATCTGATTGGTGGGAATAGAGTTTCTTGAATTCATCCTTAGATGGTGCCTAAGATCAGTGAAAGTTGGTTCTTAGGAGGAGTCTAATCGGAATCCAATAAGGAGATGGAGTCCCTATCCAACAGGGACTCCTAGGCGCCTCAAACTTGGGCACGCCACCATTGGCGTGCGCCCTCCTCTTTACCAAGTTCTGGCAGGGGGACAAGCCCCCACCAGCTCTCCAATAGGTACGTGACATATGGACAAAAGTCAAAGTGTTAATGGTCAACATTTGATCAGTCAAAGGTCAACTTTTGACCAAAGTCAAAGGATGAGAAATGGCAGATGACCAAAAATGGCAGGTATTATCTTACAGATAAAACAACTCTTTTCTGACCTGGACAGGCTCCAGTTAGACCAAGTGAAGGCCTCTGATCGAGTACAAACTCTTTGGCTCAGTCAGGACAACTATTTATGATAGTAAAGAAGAATGTTAGTTCAATCGAGTGCTAGCACGATTTTCTTGAACCTAATTGAATATATTCAGATCAATTGAACTAGATCGGTTCAATTGATGATCACTAGATTCAAATCCTTATTTATGTGACCTAGTTAGGTTCA
>QRFJ01002354.1:26666-94848 GCA_006176705.1 Cocos nucifera | reverse complement strand
TTTGGGCATGGAGAGGAGAGGGAGATGATGGGCTTGGGATGGAGGAGGAAGAAAGAGGCAGCCTTGGGGCGTTGTGAATTGCATTACCTTTTGAGTTGGGCACAGGGTCTTATTTATAGACTATGCGTGATCCAACTCCTCTTCATCCCAACCAACCACAACTCTTTGTAGAATCAGATCTAAATTTGATTGGTAGGAATAGAGTCCCTTAAATTCATTCTTAGATGGTGCCTAAGACCAATCAAAATTGGTTCTTAGGAGGAGTCTAATCAGAATCCAATAAGGAGATGGAGTCCCTATCCAACAGGGACTCTTGGGCACCTCAAATTTGGGCACACGGAACCCTTGGCGTGCACCCTCCTCCTTGCCAGGTTCTGGCAGGGGGACAAGCCCCCACCAGCTCTCCAATAGATGCATGACATATGGACAGAAGTCAAAATATCAATGGTCAATATTTGACCAGTCAAAGGTTAACTTTTGACCAAAGTCAAAGAACGAGAAATGGCAGATGAATAAAAATGGTAGGTATTGTCTTACAAAATAAGATAAGCCTTTTTTAACCTAGACAGGCTTTAGTCAGACCATGTGAAGGCCTCTGCTTGAGTACAAACTCTTTTGGCTCAGTCAGGATAACTATTTATGATAGTAAAAGAAGAACGTTAGGTTCAATCGAGTGCTAGCACGATTTTCTTGAACCTAATTGAATCTCATTCAGATCAATTGAACTGGATCAGTTCAATTGATGATCATCAAATTTAAATCCTTGTTTGTGTGACCCAGTTAGGCTTAGTTCTATATGGTAATGAGATATGTCATGATCTCCATCATCGACATCATCAAAACTCCTTTCGATGGATCAGAACTCTTCTTATTCGAACAGCTTGAATGATCGATCATCTAAATCATTCTAATTGCTCCTAAAATCTACCAACGACACCTAGCAGTATATGGTGGCAATCCATCAAAGCTGAATGCGAACCTCTTGATGCAGCTATCTGTGTGATTAAGTTCTTCTATCTTGAGCCTCTATTAGATTAGGGTTAAGATGAACTCATCAAACCCTAATTTCTATCATATGATGTAATCATTCGATTCAAGTCCGATGTGAAAACCTAAATAGAAACTCTTTTTCTATTATTTCACTCTGCCATGGTCATGGACTTCTAGACTTGATTCTTATGATCATCATAGGGCTACTCCTCTACAACCGAGGTAGATAGATTCCATCTTGATGCAATCCAGTTTCTACAATGAACATGCTATAGCTAGCAACACCCTCAAGGTGAACTGTCAATGCATCTTAGGTCAAAGAACTAGACACACCACTGCAGCATCAAGTCAGTCATTGACGAGAAGGTAGACTTCCTAATGACTACTCGAGCTGGTCAAACTCAATGCCCTCATTCTCTAATGAGTACCTGTACTCTTGCTCCAGTGTCTCAACACCATAGACTCAAGACTCATCTACTAAAGAGAAGCAATTGTACACCAACCTTCTGGATCAATCACCATCCTTATGATGATCTATGGTTGGAAGCATTTTATTAGTTAATAATGATTATTCATGTCTTAAATTTTCAACTCCTGAAAATATGAATTATCATTACGATTAACTCAAAGGATGTATCACAGACACTAAATACACATGTGATAGAAAATATCCCATTTTATTGATTATAGTCAAAATTATAATTTTGCCCCTAGAAGTGTATTATAAGTGTCAGTCAATTCTGGCTTCTAGGGCAGATATATATAACATTAACTAGGAATGACATTCTAGCATTATAGAGAATAAAGATTTAGCTGTCATCTTATTTCTTCATATACAAGATCAGACATGGTATACTTACTAAAAGTAGTGAGTAGATACTAGTCTAATCTAGATGAGAACCACTGAAAAATTGTATAGACAATCCTTAGGTGTTTAAGAAATACTAAGGTCAAGTGATTCATATATAGAGAAATTGACATAAAACATGTGGAATATTTTGATTTCAGTTTTAGTCAAATAAAGATGATAGCAAGAGAGTGTCAGATCATGAATTTATCCTTATCGGAGGAGCAATCTGCTGGAGAAGTTTCATGTAAAAAATTATAGCCTATTCTGTTAGTGATGAAGAGTACATCATGGCATCTGATGATGCCTTGTAGGTTGTCTAGTTGCTAAGGTTCATTAGTAGGTTGGGAGTGGCACCCTCCAATGATGGTCCAATCCTATCATAGCACTGGAGCCATAGCTCAAGCTAAAGAATCGAAAGACCAGCATACTCTGCATAGCCATCACCTTTGATTTTAGATTAGGATAAAGTCGACCCTTAGAAGATTGATGGAAAAGGAGGACTTGACCGATTCATTTGACAAAGCCTCAAAACTAAAGAGTTCTACTAGCTCAAGTGGAAGATAGAATATTTAATATTATTCTGATTGGCTTTAGTCTAAGTGAGAGTTGTTGGAAAATGTGTGCAAAAGTTAATCATCTAAGTAGTAGATGATTGAAATTGGTATATAAATTATCAAATAATAATTATTATTTGGCTTATTCATCATCGAAGTTTTATCTTTCTTAAACGATCTCCTAAATTATGATGAAGTCCTTAGAACTATACTTAATTAATAAAGGAGGATTTATCAGATGGTTCTGAAATTATTCATGATCAAATGATAAGTTATTAACTAGGATAATAACTTATCAAGTATAGATCGCTGTATATCATATGCATTGATTGTCCTCATAACCAAGTGGTGTGGAGACACTAGTATGCCTTGCAGGTGAGATGTAAGAGTACATCTGCACTGAACGTGACCAATGTAGCACTTTGCTATCAAAAGTAGTTAGCTAAGGTCAATGGCTATAAGTGTCCCTTCGACCTAAGATCATCATGGTGACTTGCAAGCAACTCACTATATTATGATGTCAGATAGGTTTGGAAGGTTTCTAGGTATAGTCAAGTACTTGTAGAGTTAGTGTGTAAGTCAAGATAGAATTGACCACTCCTTATTAACTTTAGGAAGAGAATGTCTTACGATATTTCGATTTAGCAAAATCTGGACCTATATAATTCTCGTAAGGAGTCATGAGATTTATGAAATTTTGAAACATAATATGGATGATGTGTATGAGTGTCGATAGCTAACTTGAAGTCATCTAAAGCATTATTGGTCATAAGGATGAATTATATGGTAATCAAAGGCCAGGATTCTATGAATGTTGCTTGGCATATATTCGACCTATTCAAACATCGGGTACCATTGCTAGATAATCATTTTAATTTGTATAAAAATTAGTTTCAATACTATCAACTTAGGTTTGAACCTATGGAGTCATATACATTAGAGGTTATAACTTGATCAGATGATTGATCAATGATTTAGAATCATTCTAAGGTCAAACAATCAATACGATTGATGTTTGACCTAATGCAAGTATTGCAGGAGGATCAATTAGCAATTGATTGCTAATTAGCTTAATTTGAATGATCAATTAGGCTGAGATTAAGTCTAATTAAATTAGATTCAATTAGAATTAGTTTGGACTTAATTGGAATAAGTCTAATTGATTTATTGGATAAGCCAATTACAAGAAAGAACAAGTCCTAGTTCAATTAGGACTTGAGTGCACCTAATTTTTAATTTAATTAAAATTAAATTTAATTTAAATATAATTAATTTTAATTTAATTATATTCATAATTATATTAGAATTATCTTTTAATTAGGTTAACTCAAATCTAATTTAAATGAGATTTAAATTGGGTTTGACCTAATCTACATTGGAGAGTCCTAGTTAGACAAGGACTCTTCCCTTCACCATTATGCCACCTAAGAAAGATCCCACACCTATTACATATTTAATTCTAAATTTTTTTCAATTTCTCCATGCCTAAGAGAGATTCTCCATGCCACCTACCAGATGTTTTTGAAATTTTATTTGACTTGGTAAAATAAAGAAAGTTGTTAAGACTTGGACTCTATTTGATAGAATCCTAATTCTCCAAAATACCTTCTTTTCTTATGAAATTTTTTCTCCATGCCTCTCTCGCTTTTGTGCACTTATTTTTTTTGGTTTTGTATGCAGTTTCCTAGTCTTCAAACCAAAAAAATAGGGGGGAGGCATCCAACTCCCAATTCTCTAAAATACCATTTTTTCTTATGAAATTTTTTCTCCATGCCTCCCTCTCTTTTGTGCACTTATTTTTTTTGGTTTTGTATGTGGTTTCCTAGTATTCAAACCAAAAAAATAGGGGGGAGGCATCCAAGAGTTGGATGCCTCCTAAAACTCCTCCCTGGAGTCCATATAAGATTAGGTTTGACCTAGTCTTCCTTATCTAATTGGGGCGCCTCCTATGAGATGTTTCTTGGATATGAAAAATATAAGAAAATTTATGAAAAAATTAGAAGAAAAGGAGGAGGAGTCATGGAGGTTTTGGGTACCAATATTGTTTGAGGAATGGTTTCATTAAGACATCAAAAGTTGATGTCTTGTTGAGACAAAGGTAAGAGAGAAGATTGTCTTCTCTTGGGAATTTCTTTTAAGTCTATTTCTTTCTTATTTTTGTATTATTTTTTTGTAAGAAAAATCTAAGAGAGAGAAGGAGAGGGCATGGAGGATGAGTGATCCAGAAAGTTGGGGCATGGTGGTCCTCTTTGGATATGGTCAGATCATGTCCTGATGAGAGAAAAAGAAGAGAAAAAGGTCTTCTCTTAGGGTTTCTTTGAGAACCCTTCTTCTCCAATTTTTGTGAGATTTTTTCATGAAAAAAATTAGAGAGTAATAGATCTAAAAGCATGAAAAATTCTAGAGGAGAAGGTCTCCACTTATCCTATCATAGAGATATTTAAGGACATTAATGGTTGATGTCCTGAAAAAGAAGATCTGACTTCTCTAAGGATAATTTTCTAAGCCTTTTTTATTTTTTGATTTTTGGAAGAGCTAAGGGTTAAATTTTTTTCTTAGTTCTCCTCATGTTCTTCATCTCTTGGAGTATCCAAGAGATCCAAAGAATATGTTTTTGATTAACCATCAGTAGGGATTTGCGAGAAGCTTGCACTTCGAGTGGATCTTCATTCGATGAACCTCCATTCTATGTTGTAGCCTCGTATGAACTATCTGTAGAGGTTGGATGCGCGTGCGGCTTCAAGTAATAAGAACAATAATGGAACTCAACTACAATATTCTCAACCCGCACAAAGGTAAGAGATTGGATCTCTCTTGACCAAGATATAATCTAGGGTTTGATCTAGAACTTTTCTAGATCTAGGTGTTGGTTTGATCAATACAAACTATTTTTATTTTAATTTTTAGATTTATGTTTGCATCATGACATATCATAGCTCTTGTGTATAAGGTTTACTGATTTATTATAGATTAAATTGTTTAATCAATGTCTTTCACTACTTGTAAATTCGAAAAATTTTTGAAATGTATGCATAAAATCCTGCATATTTTTTAATAAGTTCATGATGAACTATCCATATACATCAGTCAAGGACTATAAGATCACATCAATCTATAAATCCTTATCAAGCACAACACTGAGCTTCTCAAACTCCTTAAAATCCATGATCATTGTCAAACAATGATCTTGGACTGACTGCCCATCATGCATTTGAGCCTTAAAAAGTCTCTAGGAGACTTGATACTAGGCTGCGCGACTCTGCTCATCGAACAACTCTTGTAGGTGAGCCAGTATTTAGCAAGCAATTTTAATATCTTTATGTTGGTACTGCAATTCATCACACATTTAGCCTAACATATAGTACCTAGCTTTATTGTCATCATCTGTCCACTTCTTTAGAGATGCTCTCTAATCCATGGATGGACGAGCTAGTAAAATGGATGGATCTTGGTCCAATACATAAGATAACTTCTCGAAACCCAAAATGATTTTGTAGTTCCTGAGCCAATCCTTATAATTGGATTTGGTCAGTCGGTGGGTGTCTAGGATTTGGGCTAGTGGGTTTGATGCAGATATTTTCTATAGAGAATCAAAATTTCTAGTAAGATTTTATGATTAAACTTAAATAATTTATTTTAAATTTTTATTTTTAAATAAATTAGACTCTCATTATTTTCTTGGATCCCTATACTTTCTTGGTAGAGATGCAAAAATCTCCATAATCAGAGACTTCTAGTGGGTGATGCGATCCCATCAACTGGCTCACCACCTCACCTAATAGTTATTGATGATGGATCAACTGATGCGTGGACAACTCTTATCCAACGATTCTCTAATCATGGTGCATCCAAAATTTAGTATCTAATTCATAAAGCTCACCATGCCTGGAATATTGCTCTAATTCTTAGTTAAGTTAGACCCACTATTTGTATGAATTAGATTTTTGATTAGATCCCTCACCGTATCTGGAATATTGAGCCCAACCCATCCTCCAACCCATAGCATCCAATGCCTAATAGACATGGTTGCATCTTTCTTATGCTACTGAGCCACTATAACTAGTAGAGAACAATCAACCTTGGAAAGGACCCGCATATCTATAATGGTGGAAGACCTATGAGTTAATATTTTTTTAGAAAGATTTTATTTAGGTCTCTTAAACTTGACTTGACTTAGTCATAAAAATTATGACTAATCTAATGCTATGGGTTAGCTAGAATTGTTAGCCACCTCAAATCACAACTAAGTCGACCCAATTAACCAGGTAAGTAAGATCAATTGGAGGAATATGTCATTAACTCACTATGAAAGCAATCAGGTCGAGTAGCTTTCAATTAAAGACCACTAGTCATATCTGCCAAACTTACCTTAAGACATTGATTTATAAAACTAGAACTAATCGGATTAGCCTACAATTCAGACTCGAACCATGGAGCCAAATTAGATCTTGACTTGGTTGAGCACATGTGACTGTGAGTCGACCTTGATCCGGTCTTAATCTTGTTGGGCTGGTAAATTCTAAGCACTTTTGATCCCACCTAACCAACTCTTGATTCCATTTGATCAACCACTAGACCTAATTGAGCTACCCATACCAAAACCTAATTTTATGAAGGTATCTTAGATCTAAAATTTCATAATTTTTAAATCTAATTAATTTTATATTCTTAATTTTTAATTATGTTTGGGTTTATGAATAAAATATATATCAAAAAATTCTAAGATTTTAGGATCTAGGATTTTGCAGAAAAATAAGTTTAAATTTCTGATTAAGGACAGACACGCAGCACCCCTACATGCCATAAGAGCACCCCATCAAATAAAAAGAGAGGATCTTTAAACCCTTCTTACTCTTATGCCAGATGGTCAAGGAGATTTTCTTAATCAAAAATTAATCTCCACTATGATACTTGTTAAATCTAAATCATATATCGCATATACAATTAATGATCTAACCTATACTTGCTTTGCATACATTTCATGTATCAAAAATAAATATTTAAATACATGATTCAGATCTGATTATATTTAATATAATATCTAAAAATAAATTTTAAATTAATCATATCAAAAGAAAATTTATTCTACACATATTATAGATCAAATCTACAAACCTAGTCTAGACATGCATCTCATACATCACATATATGAATTAAAATTTTTTAAATTTTTTATTTTAGATATGATCATATCTGATATGACATCTAAAATTAATAATATCAAATCATAAAAAAAAATTAAAATTAGATCTAAATTAGATCTGAAGAACTGCTAATGCAGCTCTGAAACCAGTTGTAGAAAAATCCTAATTTTTCGCCACATGATCGATCTGATCTATAGAAAAAAATTTTAAAATTTTTTTATGAATTTTGATTAGATTTGAGAGTTCTCAAATCTAATCCTTATAATCTGATATTGAAAATAAAAATAAATAAAAATAAAAATAATAGTTGTACCTAATTTAGGTAAACTAGTTACCCTATTGATGATCTACCATTGCTTGGGGTTTTGGATCTAGCCACACACATGCCTGGCCTCTATCAAAGTCCAATTAGGATAGATCTAGATGCTCCCTTTTTCTAGATTTGATATTCAAAAATTAGATCTGGATCTGATTTGTTGAGCTTTCAAAATAATAGTTGAAGATAGTGCGCTCGTCTCATGAACATGTCGTCTCTTGCTTGATCTACGCTCCAATGCATTGGATCTTGTCTACTGGAATTTAGCCCAACCTTTGGGTGTGGAGAAGAGGGATAGAAGGAGGAAGAAGGGGCATGGAATAGAGAGGGGTGGCAGCACTTTGGCATGGAAAAGTTGGGCACATAAAAACCCTAGGCGCAATAGGGGTTTAAATAAACTCTGTTGCACCATGCAGTGCCACACCGTATCAACCAATAAAATTGGTTGATTTATTCTGATTTTAATCTAATTGACCATGCAATGTCACCTGGATCAATCCGATTAGAGACCCCTAAAATGCTTCATAGATTGCACCAAGTTTGGATGAGCATAACTCTTTTGGCACCAAGGTCTTTAATCCCATCAAGAAACCGTAGAGTCCCACCCTCATGGGACTCTCTCCTCTTTTTTCAATATGTGCACTTCAACGTGGGGCGTGCACACATATTGGTGCATGAAAACCCAAGGGGCATGTGTTCCTAGAAAGTCTCTAGGGGGTGCATGCCCATGCCCTACCTTTCCTACATCTGAGTCATCTCATGTCCTGATAGTGACAAGAATTGGCAAGTCTTATCCAATCAAATACAAGAATTGGTAGGTGCTATCCTATTCCCATCCGATGGATTAGGATAATATTTTTTGGATCTAGGCAAACTTTAGTCAGACCAGGACAAAGCTATATAGGATTCCTAGGTGAGTCCAAACCAATTTAGCTCGACCGAGATGAACTAGAAAGACTATAGAAGGAGAATGTTAGGCTCAATCATGTGCTAGTATGATTTTCTTGAACCTAATTGGATCCAATCAAAATCAATCAAATTGGATTAGCTTAAGTGATCACATTCAAGTCCAAACCCTTATTTGTGTGATCTAGTTAAGTTCAATTCTATATAGTAATGAGACATGTCACGATCTCTATCATCGACATCATCAATATACCTTTCGATGGATCAGAACTCTTCTGATTCACCCAATTAGAATGATCGATCATCAAGATCATTTTAATTGCTCCTAAAATCTACTAGTGACACCTAGCAGTATATGGTGGCAATCTATTAGAACTGAATGCAAACCTCTCGATGCAGTTACTTATGTGATTGAGTTCTTCTATCATGAGCCCCAACAGAATTATGATTAAGGTGAACTCGTAATACCCAACATCCTATCATGTGATTGAATCATTGGATCTGAGTCCGATATGAAATTATAATAGAAAATCTTTTCTATTAAATCACACTACCATGGCCATGAGCTTAAGGACTCGATCTCATGACCATCATAGGACTACTCCTCTATCGAGGTTGATATATTCCATCTTAGTGCATAATGAATATGCTATAACCAACATGCACCTCAGGATTTTGAATGGCTAGAAAATCGAGTTATGATATACTCAAACTATAACACACTCAAGGTAAACTATTGATGAACCTCAGATCTAAGAACTAAACACACAACTATAACATCGAGCTCTATCATTGATGAGAAGATAGACTTCCTTATGACTACTTGAGGTGGTCACGCTCAGTGCCCTCATTTCATAATGACTACCTATACTCTTGCTCCAGTATCTCTACACCATAGACTCAAGACTCATCTATCCTAAGTAAATGATCATACACTAACCTTCCAGATTGATCACCATCCTCATGATGATTTTACAGTTGGGAGCTATTTATGAGTTAATTATGAAAATACATATCTTAAATTTTTAACTCTTGAAAATATGTATTAGCATTCCATTAACTCAAAGGATGTATCATAGAATAAAATAATTTTTTATTAATTTTTAAGATAAAATTATAAAAATGCCCCTAGAATGTGTATTACACATATCAGCCAATCTGGCTTCTAGGGTACTCATCTAATAGGTAATCCTTGTGAGGAGTCATGATATTTGCAAAATTTTGAAACACAATATAGATGACTTGTATGAGTGTTGATAGCGTACTTGAACTCATCTTGAGCATTATTAATCAAAGAGATAAATTATAAGGTAACCATAGGCTAGGATTCTAAGAATGTTGCTTTGCATACATTCAACCTATCCGGACATTGGGTACCATTGCTCGATGGTCATTTCAATTGATATAAGAATTAATTTCTATGCTACTGACTTAGGTTCGAACCTATGAGATTACACATATAAGAGGTTATTACCTGATCAGATAGTTGATCAATGATTGAGAATCATTCAGTGATTGAATAATCAATGCATTTGATGATCGATCAAGTGCAAGTATTGTAGGAGGATCGATTAGCAATTAGATTATTAATTGGCTCAATTTGATTGAGCAATCACACTGAGATCAAGTCAAATTGAATTAGATTCAATTTGATTTGATTTGGACTTAATTGGATTAAGTCTAATTGATTTATTGGATAAACCAATTGCAAGAGAGAATAAGCACCTATTTAATTAGGACTTGAGTACACCTAATTTCCAATTTAATTAAAAATTAAATCAGATTTAAATTTAGTTATATTTAATTTAATTAGGCTTCTAATTGGCTTAGGATGGCTATTAATTAGGTTAACTCAAATCTAATTTAAATGAGATTTAAATTGGGTTTGACCTAGTCTACATTGGAGAGTCCTAGTTAGACTAGGACTTTTTTCTTCACCCTTGCGCCACCTAAGAAAAATCCCACGCACCTTGTGTTTTCATTCCTAATGTTTACATGAATATTTTCATGCCTAAGAGAGATATTCCACACCCCAATATGAAGTGTTTGAATTAAATTTGACTTGGTCAAATTTAGAAATCAGTTTTGATTTGAACTCTATTTGATAGAGTCCGTGATCTTTAAAACTCTTCCCATCATTGCACCAATTTTTCTCCATGCCCACCCATATTTTGTCACCAATTTATTTCTTCTTTTGTATGTGAATCTAATGTTAGTCATGGCAAAAATTAAGGGGAGGCATCCAAGAGTTGGATGCCCCCCCAAACTCCTCCAAGGTTCCTTATAGGACTAAGTTTTGACCTAGTCCTCCTAATAAATAGGGGAAAGCCTCCTTTCATGGTGTGGATGTGATTAATCGCAGGTATTCCATGGTAAAATAGAGAAAATGGAGAGGTTTAGGCATAGGGAGAAGGGCACTTAAGGACGAAGGGCGTGGAGGCTTGTTAGGACATCAAAAGTTGATGTTCTCACTGGAGAAAAATAAGAGAAGAATGTCTTCTCTTAGTTTTTCCTTCAAGGGCCTTTTTCTTCTATAGTTTTTGAGAGTTTTTTCTCCATGTAAAATCAGAAGAGAGAGTGGTTGAAGGACGTAGAGGAAGGGCACTCAAAGGGTTGGGCTTTGGTAGTCTCTTTTGGACATCATGAGATCATGTCTTGACGAGAAGAAAGAGAAGAGAAGATAGTCTTCTCTTAGGGTTCCTTTTGAGAACTTTTAAGAGAAGATAGTCTTCTCTTAGGGTTCCTAAGAATAGATAGTCTTCTCTTAGGATATCATGAGATCTTTTCAATTTTTGTGTGATTTTTTCATGAGAAAAATTAGAGAGAAAGAGATCTAAAGAGTGAAAAATTCTGGAGGAGATGGTCTCCTCTTGACCAAGCATGAAGATCAATTTTGGACATCAATGGTTGATGTCCTGAAGAGAAGATGAATCTTCTCTTAAAGGTCTTTCATTGAGCTTTTAGTTTTCTAATTTTTGGGAGATCTAATGGTTGAATTTTTTTCTTAATCCTTCTTATATTCTTTATCTCTTTTAGTATCCAAGAGATCCAAAGAATATTTTTTAGATTGACCATCAGGAGGGATCCATGAGAAGCTAGCACTTCGAGCAGATCTTCGTTCGATGAACCTTCGATCTGTGTTGTAGCCTTGTATAGATTACCTATAGAGGCCAGATGCACTATGTGGCTCCAAGCAATAAATGACAACATCGGTTCAGCTGCAGTGTTCTCAACCCATGCAAAGGTAAGAGATTCGATCACTTCTTGATCTAGATATGATCTAGGATTTCTAAAATAGTTCTAGATCTAGGTATTGATTTGATCAATACCAATCATCCTTATTTTAATTTTTAGATTTATGTTTGCATCATGATATGTGTAGGTCCTAGATGTAGGATTTAATGATTAGATCATATGTATTATTAGATTAAATAGTTTAATCTATGTCTTCCACTATGATTTATTTCGAAAAAGTTTTGAAATACAAGCATGAAAATCTGCATATTTTCCAACAGTGGTATCAGTGCATCTAGGTACTTTTATGATATGATCATGCATACTTTAAAATAAATTTAAAAATTAAAAAAACTAAAGATCATACATATTGATCATAAGGTTGTTCTGTTGTAAGGTTAGTTCCTTTCAATGAAAAGGTTATCCTAGTATATGCTGATCTGATTTTTTGAATTATGAATAAGTTATATGTGATCTAAATAATTTTATGATTTAATTTTTGATTTTAAATCTAAAATTAAATAGATATTAGATCAATTTTAGATTATTAAGATTAGATCTAAATAATATCGGATCACACATACTGATTATAAGGTTGTCCTACTGTAAGGTTTGTTCCTTATAGTAGAGTGGTTGTCCTAGTATGTGCTTTTTCAATTAAAAATAAGTTAGATAAGATCTAAAATAATTTATAATTTGTTTTTAAATTTTAAATCTAAGATTAATTAGTTTATGATCTGATTCTTGATTATTTAGATAAGATCTAAATAATATGTGTTTCATATTTTGATCTAGTTCCTCTTAATTCATATGTTGATATGTAGTTTTGTTTCTTGAATCTAGTTTATATATGGATGACATATATATTTTGTAAAATTTAAATTGTAAACTTACTTTTTTCAAAATCCTAGATTCGAAATGCTAGGACATGATCTAAACATTAAAATAAATTAGATCTAAAATCATGAATTCAATATGATTCAACGTAAATTATTTATATGTTGAAAATATTTCAAAACCTGAAATCAAAAACTAGTTCTGCACTTCCAATCACCAACCCTTAGGTCTTGAACTTAATTAAGAATTAAGTGAATGTTTAGGATCTAGGATTGTTATTTGAAGATCTTAAGATATCTTCATAAAATATAGGTTAAAGGATAATGGGTTAGCATTGATCAGGTCATTAACTGAGTTAGACCTAGGGTTAGATTAAATATGGACTAAGTTAAGAAATTGAACAAACCTAATTAATAGTTAATTAGGATTAGGTAATTTTTTTTTCTATAGATCAATTCAATAGTTGTAGTTGATCGAAGTCCATACATCTAACAAATGGATGCTGATCATCCCACAGTGGTTGAGCCTGAGTCTTTAGGTAGACCAAATCAAAATTGATAATCCTATTGGTATCTAAGATAAGTCTAGTATTTCTGGACCGATGGTTTTTAATTGGAAGTCCACTTATCTGGCCATTTCTGATGGTATCTAAGGCAAGCCTTGGCAGACCCTCCAACCGATCTAACTTAATTGGCCAATGTGGTTAATCAGCTTTTGATTAGGTTGCTTATTGATTCATGCTAACCCATGTCATATAGAAAATCAATGAGACTAATTTTATTTAGTGAGACTAATTTTGGCACCCATGGATCAAAATTAATCCTAGTCCTCATCTATGACTTGAGAAGTCAGTGGGAGGATTTAACTTGGTGAAGTTAGTAGGAGCAATTTGGACCATGTCTTCTCTATTCTTAAATCACTAATAATTTAAATCTTCTAAAATTATTAGATCCTTAAAAATGATAAAGTTATGGAGATAACTGAGTCATAGCCTCCCATTAAGATGTTTGATAATGGATCCAATAGCCTAGGTGAACATTGGAGGTGTCTTACACCTAGTATTCATCGAGATATTGGAATTATCATTCATCATATGATGACTTGGATGTGACTCTTTAATGATGGTTAGGTTAACCAACTAAAGTTGGGCTTAATCATTCAATAGTTAGATGCACCATGTATGGTCATGTTAATGGTTGGACCTAACTGGATTCTTGCAATGGAGGCCAAAGCCTACTGATTAGGTTTCTGAAGTAAAATTAAATTACTAAAAGTTGTTTGGAGAAATAATTGGTTAAAGAACATATCCATAGATTCACATGGGTTGACCAGCCAAAGTTGGGCTTGTGTGCAGTCTATATGGATTCTAGTATCTACTAGAAAATTAAAGTAATTTTTCGAGTTGGTGGTAGCAACTACCAATTCGTACAAAATAGTGGGAGAACCTTTAAACTAAAGTCCAAGTCTCTAGGCTTAAAATAATTCATATACATTTGGTCATTATTCTCTTTTCTTCAGATTAAGGCTAAACCCTATTTGCTCCAATCACTGTCAGATAGTGATGTACTTATGGTACCCAACTTTAATAATCAGTATTAGAAGTTAGATCTGGTTTAGTTGAAGAAAAAATTATATTTTTCGCTGTAGGATCGTGTAGATCTGATCAGATATAAGATGGATTATCTAAAAATTTTAAAATAATCTGATCTAAGAGTTTTCAGATCTGATCATGGTGATCTGATATTAAAAATTAAAATAAAAATTAAATTAGATTTAATATCATATCTTGTTTGGATAATCTGATTACCCTATGATGATCCTGACGTTTTCTAAGATTCTGAAAGGAGCCACGCACGTGCCTGACCTCTATCGATATCTACTTGGGAAGGATCTAGATGTCTTCTCTTTGCAAATCTTGTCTCCAAAGATCAAATTTGAATCTGATATGAATGTCCTTCAAAAAATTTCTGAAGGCAGCATGTCCATCTCACGAACATCATCGCGTAGATGCTGAACTCTTTACAAATTTGATTAGATCTTCTTCTCAGATTTATGTCTAACTTTTTAGGCATGTAGAAGAGAGGGAGAGAGAGGATAGAGGAGGTGTGGGATATCTAGAATGATAGCCTTTGGGTATGAAAAATATTTCTACATGAAGAGTCTTGGTGCAATGGTTCTTAAACAAAAGCAAAGCGCCAAGTTAGAGTCCCTCTTTAACCAAAATCCTTATTTTCTTGACCATTGGGACTTCCAAACTTGATCTCCATGAAAATCTCCAGATCCCATCTAATTTTGATACCAAAAATCAATCTAGAAGGTGGCAACATGAGTAGATAAGGAAGAGTCCATTGCGCCTAGGACTATTCCCTTAAGAGTTTGATCCAAATGAAACTTTATCATAACTTGGTCTAGACACCTTCAAAAATCACAAAATTTGCTACACCTAATGAATAATTCATGTGCTATCATAAATCCAAAAATAAAATTAAAATAATTTTTAAAATATTATTTAGAAGCATCTGATCAGGTGACCATCAATTCTCTCAAATAGGTCAACTTTTGACCCTAGTCCAATTTGACTATGAATGAAGTTAATTTCTACAATTAATCTGACATAAACTTATTTCAGTTAGATGAAAATAAATCCATTCAAAATACAAGAATGAGTTAAATCAAATTTGACTTGGTTGTGATGAATCAGAAAGATTTCAGAAGGAGAAAGTCAGGCTCAATCATGTGATAGCACGATTACCCTCAATCTGATTGGATCTAATCTAAATCAATCGAACTGGATTAGCTCAATTGATGACATCCAGACCCAAACCCTTATATATGTGATCCAATTAGGTTTAATTTTATATAGTAATGAGATATATCGCAATCTCCATCATCAACATCCTCGAAATACCTTTCGATGGACTAAAACTTTTTTATTTCAAATAATTAGAATGATTGATCATCAAAATTATTCTAATTGCTCCCAAAATCCACTAGTGATATTTAGCAATATATGATGGTGATAAGCATCATAAATTTACCAATAAAAATATTAATTTATTAATTAATTTATATTAATTTTAAAGAATTAATGATCAATTTATATATAATTTCTAAGAAATTAATATTTTTTTAATTAAAAATTAATTAAAAAATAATAAAAATAAAAAAATAAAATTTTATAATCAATGGAAAGAGCTTATTTTTTGATTATAATGAAATAAATTTTACATAAAATAGAGCTAAAACGAAGAAGATATGAATTTTTAAATAAATAAAATAAATAAAAAATTAAATAAAAATAACATACGGCTCAGCCGACTCAAGCTGTCGCGCCATATCAGTAGGTGCATCCAAATGCACTGAGCCAAGCCGACAAGCCAATGCGCCAAGCCAGCCATATAAGCTGACTCAGCCGTGGAAGCCATCAGTCGGTCCACGATCCAGGCGTGGAATGCCAGCTCAGTACAAACTGGCAAATCTAGATGCGACATGTGGTGGACCTAGACCCTTAACGGGTTCACAAAAAATCTATCATGGCTCGTAGGGTATTTTAGTCTTTTCACTGGATGATAGGAGCGCTGATTGGCTATGGTGTGTGGTGCGGCTGGTCCATGCGGTCCATGGGAACAGTAATTGCACGATCGGACGACTGTGGTAGCTTGCGATCAAGATCAAATGGCTATGGTTATTTTTATATTTGATTCAGCTTCAGACTTCATGCAGATCGCCATCCAATGGTAAAGCGTAATCCAGAGAATGATCCAACGGTCTAGAATGCTTCTAATGGTAATCAAGACTCCCAACGTGCGATCAACGGCCAAATTTCCTCCATCAACATGCGATCAATGGCTAGAATTTAATCCGATCTGATTTGGGCCGATATGCATCTGGTTTTGATGATTTTTGATCCATTGGATTCCTACTGAATGGCTAGATTTCATCAGACTTACCAAATTCATATCAAAACTATTTTAATCTAAATTTTACTTAGATTTCTTTGTATTTTGATGATCAAAAAGACTCTTAGTCCCACATTGCCTCCAAAAAAAATCTCCAGCCCTCCTAGCTCTATAAAAAGGACCCCAGGCCTCCAAAAATTAATAGATCTGGTGAGAGGAAAGCTAAGGTATAGGGTGGAAGCCAAGCTCAGGGTTAAAGGTTGCTTCAAAGCTACCATGCTGAGAAGAAGAGCCAGTCTTCTATGCCATCTCTATGCCTATGGTGATCTGCGATCTCCTTCTAGTTTTCTTTTCTCTTTCTTTTTTTTTAATTTCTTATATTTATTTAAATTCTGCATTTGAGTTTTATTTCTTTTCTTTAATTTTTTGTATTTAAATTCTACATCTGAGTTTTAATTTTAATAAAGAAAGCTTTATTGCTCTTTTCAATTCTAGCTCTTTAAATTAATTATTCTTTATTGCTCTTTAATTTTATTGCAAGTAGCCACTAAGATCTAAATAGTGGATCTTAGTACCAAATTTATTTTTATAAAATTCAAATTTTTCTTTTATTTATAAATCTATTTTTCAACTTTAATTTTTAAAAACCCTTCTATTCTTTTCTTTTAAAAAAATAAAAAATAAAAGAATCAAAAATTTTAGAATTAAATCATTGCCTTTCTATGGATTTGACCTGACTCACTACTCTCTTCATAATTTTTAATTAATTTAAAAAGTAAAAAGTCAAATTTAAACTAATAAACACGGTGTCTTAACGACAACATCGCAGTCTTATCAAATTTTTGGCGTTGTTGTCAGGAAGGCATAAAAATTAAAATTTTTTAATTTCTTTGATTTTTTTATTACCTACTAATTATTTTTTTATTTATTTTATAGAAAAAAAAATAGGGAGAAGAACAAAGAAGATTAGGACACGAACGAAACTCTTAATCCTATTTGGTGAGATCATTCCTAAGTCCTAAATCTCTTTTCTTATTTTTAATATTTGCTTTATTTTTAAATTAATTAAAAATTACCTACTTAAATCTAATTAAAAATCTCATCATAAGATTAGAAATCCTAATTGTTTAGAATATCCATTATATTAGTTTTATTTTTATTTTTATTTATTTATTTATTTATTTATTTATGATTGCTTGGGGCAAGGTAAGACTTTTAGAATTCAATTAGTTGCATGCATCTAGTTTAAATTGCATAGAATTCTTTGATTGAAAATTATTTTTGCATATTTATATTAAACCAAATTAAGGACACAACCCATTAAATAAGATAAGATAGAAATTTGATTGCCCTTCTTTGGCCCACAAACAACCAACCAGCAACCTGCATTAACCCAAACCTTAACTCTTAAAATCAATTAGACATCAACCCTTAAGGATATTCGAGCTCAATAGGACTAGAAACCCAAAGAGTTGAACTAAGTTAGGGATAATCAATTTGACTAGATCTAAAAAAGTGGTTCAAGGACGACTGAGCTCAAAGGAAGGTGGTTGCTTAATTGGTTCCGTTCGCTTATCTGACCAAGCACAATTGGTATCTAAGGCAAGCAACTGAGGGACTTCCATCGACCTTACACTTACCTGGCCAGTTGATTGGCTGATCCTCTACTTGGAGGGCTCGAAGGTGATCTTGATAGTTAGGAGCTATCTAGACCTAAGACAACCCTTAGTCAGGATTGATTGCTTAACTTGTTTGCTAAATAACATCAAACATAAATCACAAATTAACTCTTCTCTCTATCATCTCTAGATTTAAGACTCCTTAGGATCTTTCTTTAGAACCCTCTTCTTTCTTTCTCTCCTCTTTCCTTAAAAAAATAATAATAATAAAATAAATATATATATATATATCTGAAACCATATATTATGTTGCACTAGTACATGAACGGTAGAAGATCGCTTTTATCTAACCTAGTTAGACCAAATTCTGAAATTGAAAGACTAATTCATATAAGATCAGATAATCAAATGGTTGGAAATCATGAAGAACCACCTAGACAGATGAAGGAATACTTTATTTCTTCCACCTACATTCCATCGACTTGCATCTACTTACCTGATATCCCTACTAGCCACTATGAGATCAAGTCGACCATAATCCAGATGCTCCCATCTTTTTATGGGAACACCAATGAAGACCCTTACAAACATCTGGATGAATTCTTAGAAATCTGCTCTATGATAAATTTTAGAATTTTTCTAATGATGCGCTTAGACTAACCTTGTTCCCTTTTACATTAAAAGATAAAGCCAAGTACTGGCTTGGCACATTAGGAAGAACAATTCAGACGTGGGCAGAGATGCAACATGAATTTCTTAAGAAATTTTATCCCATAGGATGAACCAATACTATGAAGCGAGCCATCACAGAATTTGCTCAGCTTCTAGGTGAACAAATTCATGAATCATGGGAAAGACTTAAGGAACTTCTTAGAAAATGCCCACACCATGGTCTATCTAAGTGTTAAATTGTACAAGCTTTCTATGACGGTTTAGGAGATCAATATAAGTAGATGGTTGATGCATCCTATGGAGGTGCATTCATGAGCAAAAGTGAGGATGAAGCTTATACCTTATTTAAAACCTTAAGTAAAAACTCTATTAACCATGCTTCATTATCCTCTTATGAAAAATCAAATTCTCATCAAAAATAGGCAAGAATTTATGAGATCAAAACTCCAGAACTTAATTCTAAGATAGACTTGAAATAATAGCAAAAAAATTAGATAAATTTGATCTTATTACCCAAAAATTAGATCAATTTCTAAATCTAGGTCAACAATCTCCTGCACAATACACACCAGCTTCTAATTATTAGGAGATTTGCTCTATTTGTGCTAGTCCATCACATCATGTAAGCGAATGTCCCACAGCTGCACAATTACCACCTCTTATCCAAGAACAAGTCTAAGCTACTCAAGGTTACTCTAAACTACTTAATGACTCATATTCAAATTCATATAATCCTAGTTGGAGAAACCATCCTAATTTCTCTTGGAAATCATAATAGACTCAGGCTCAGACCTAAATCCCACCAATCTAAAATTATCAAAATAGGCCCCAGTACCAGAACTATGCCTATAATAAGGGACAACCTAGTCAGTCTTCTCAACCACTGCATTATAATCAGCCTTCATACCCACCTCCTTATCAATAGACCAATCTAGCCGATGATAAATTCAATCAACTTCAACAATTGATTCTAAGCCAACAATAATTAATTCTAATCCAACAACAATCAATTTCCGGGCTAGAAGCTTAAATAGGACAATTAGCTAAGTCTAGCATGAGGAGAGAACCAGGATAATTACCAAGCCAACTAATTGTAAATCCTAAAAATAATCCATCCAATGTCTATCAACCACTAGGATTTACTCATCCATCTAACATTCCACCTAAGAATCCCCAATTAGAAAATGCTAAAGCAATATCTGAACTTAGAAGTGGTAGGATTCTTAAGGATCCATACCAAGATCAGATGATAGGGGCTAATACTGATGAAAAATTTGAAGAAGAGGTTAGTACTGAAACTAATCATATAGAAGAACCTAAGCTTAGAACTGGTACTGATAAAATAGATAAAGAAAAGAAGAGAACAGATGATTTACCTAAGACCTATAAACCCAAAGCCCCATTTCCTTCGGCCTTAGAAGCAGGCTCTTCTCGTAAAAAGCAAGAAGCATGCAACAAAAAGCTAATGAAACTATTTAAACAAGTTCATATTAATTTATCCTCATCGATGCAATTCAGCATGTCCCAGTCTATGCTAAATTTCTTAAAGAACTCTGCACCCAAAAGCGTGAGCCATGAACCACCAAAAGAGTTATGCTATCTGAGGATGTAAGTGCAATCCTGTTAAATCCAAACCTCAAAAGATGAAAGATCCTGGTGCACCCTTAATTTCATGTGTTATAGGAGGCATAACCTTTAACTGAGCATTACTAGACTTAGGAGCTAGTGTGAACCTACTTCCAACCTCGATTTATGAAAAATTTAGGATTGGAGAATTAAAACCCACATCAGTTATTTTGCAATTAGCTGATAGATTTATAAAAACACCGCATGGTTTGATTGAGGATGTTCTAGTTAGAGTAGATAAATATTATTTTTTAGTAGACTTTCTCATACTTGACATGGAACCATCCCAAGAGCTGAACCAGAATCCCATAATTTTAGGACGTCCATTCTTAGTGACTGCCAATGCCAATATCAACTGTAAGATAGGAGCTATGGACATTTCTTTTAGGAATCAAAAAGTAAGAATTAATATTTTTAATATCCCAAAGTACACTCAAGAGGAGGAAGACTGCTTTGTAATCAATCAAGTAGATGAAATAGTTGAATCTAATTCCTCCTTAGATTTACTACAAGATGATGAACCCACTGAAGAAACTCAAACCTAGGAAGTGAATGCCCTACTTAATTCACCTCAACCATCACATTCATTACCTTGGTCAGTGAAAGTTGAGCCCTTACCCAAGCAAAAAATTGAACCATTACATCCTTCAATTCAGGCCCCACCACAACTTGAACTAAAATCTTTACCTAAATCACTTAAGTATGTATTTTTAGGATCAAAGAAAATCCTACCGATAATAATTGCTTCCAACTTAACTACTGAACAGAAAAACCAATTGGTAAATATTCTGAAAACATGTAAGGAGGCCATAGATTGGACCGTCGCTGATTTAAAAGGAATTAGTCCATCAATATGCATGCACCATATCTATATAGAATATAATGCCAAACCAACTCGAGAGATGCAAAGATGCCTTAACCCTAACATGCAAGAAGTAGTCAAGAAAGAGGTAATTAAATGGTTAGATGCTGAAATTATTTATCCCACTGGGCGAGTCTGACACAAGTTGTTCCAAAGAAATCTGGACTCATTGTTCTTCACACTAAACATGAAAACTTAGTACCAACACGACTTTCCACTGGGTGGCGTGTCTGTATAGATTATAGAAAACTCAATACAACCATCCAAAAAGATCACTTTTCCTTATCCTTTATCGATCAAATCCTAGAAAGACTAGTAGGCCAATAGTACTTTTGCTTTCTAGATGGATAATCAGGATACAATCAGATAGCAATCTATCTAGGAGATCAGAAAAAGACCACCTTTACATGTCCCTATGGAACCTTTGCTTTTCATAGAATGCCATTCGGATTATGTAATGCACCTGCGACTTTTCAAAGGTGCATGATGTCAATATTTTCAGACATGATAGGAGATTTCTTAGAAATATTCATGGATGACTTTTCAGTCTTTGGAGAATCTTTTGAGAGTTGCCTCAATAATTTGAAGAAAATATTAAAATGATGTATTGAGGCTAATCTAGTGTTAAGCTGGGAAAAGAGCCACTTCATGGTTCAAGAGGGGATCGTTTTAGGACATATAGTATCTAAGAAAGGGATTGAGGTAGATAAAGCTAAAGTTGAACTAATTTCTAAACTTCCTCCTCCCACTTCTGTCAAACAAATTCGATCTTTTCTTGGCCATGTAGGATTCTATCGTCGCTTCATCAAAGACTTCTCTAAAATTTCTCGTCCTTTGTGTAATCTGCTTGCTAAGGATGTTTCTTTTAACTTTGATGAAAATTATCTTAAAGCTTATGAAATCTTAAGAGAAGCTGTGACCAAAGCTCCAATCATACAACCTCCTAATTGGTCACTACCTTTTGAAATTATGTGCGATGCCTCAGACTTTGCCATAGGAGCTGTCCTGGGCCAAAGGGTAAACAAATGTCCTATAGTGATCTATTATGCCAGTAGAACTCTAAATGAAGCACAAATGAATTATACCACCACTGAAAAAGAGTTGCTAGCCATTGTGTTTGCCCTAGAAAAGTTTAGATCATATCTATTAGGATCAAAAATCATAATTTACTCGGATCATTCAGCCTTGAGATACCTGCTCTCAAAGAAAGATGCTAAACCATGATTAATTAGATGGATCTTACTGCTACAAGAATTTGATATTAAATTTTGAGATAAGAAGGGATCTAAAAGTGCTGTAGCAGACCATCTATCTAGGATCCTAGTTAAAGATAGTGAACCTATATCAATCAGAGAATCTTTTCAAGATGAACAATTATTAACAGTTTCACATACAAAGGCCCCTTAGTTTGTAGATATTGTCAATTACTTAGTCGTAGGATAAATTTCTGATGGTTGGTCTAAGAATGAGAAGGATCGATTCTTTGCTCAAATCAAATATTATTTTTGAGAAGATCCTGAGCTTTTTAGAATTTGTGCTGATCAAATCATTCGTAGATGTGTTCTTGAATCTGAATAATTGAGTATCTTATAATTCTATCATACCCTTGCTTGCAGAGGATATTTTTCTGGATGAAAAACAACGACCAAACTATCGCAGAGTGATTTTTATTGGTCAACATTATTTAAGGATGCCCATAATTTTAGTTAGGAGTGTCTTAAGTGTCAAGACTTAGGGAATATTTCAAAGAAAGACATGATGCCTTTAAACCCCATCTTAGTAGTCAAAATTTTTGATTTATGGAAAATTGATTTTATGGGAGCTTTTCCACCTTTCAATGGATTTGAATACATTTTCGTAGCTATCAATTATGTTTCTAAATGGATTGAAGCAATAGCAACACGAACCAATGATCATAAAGTAGTCTTAAAATTTATTCAAAAAAATATCTTTTCTAGGTTCGGATTTTCATGTGCTATCATTAGCGACGGAGGTACCCATTTTACAAACCATCAATTTCAAACTTTATTACAAAAATATGGGGTGACACATAAGATAGCTACACCATACCATCTACAAACAAGTGGTCAGGTAGAAGTATCTAATAGGAAAATTAAGAATATCTTACAAAAGACTATTAGGCCTGATCGAAAAGATTGGTCAGATTGACTAGATGATGCATTATGGACCTATAGGACAGCTTATAAAACCCCTATTGGAATGTTTCCCTATAGATTAATCTATGAAAAAGCATGTCACCTTCCGATAGAACTTGAACATAAAGCATATTGGACAATAAAATAATTAAATTTTAATCAAGCTGGTTCCAACTGAATGTTACAATTAAGTGAATTAGATGAATTAAGGACTGAAATCATAGGGCTCAATCTCGTGATTATCATAGGGCTACTCCTCATTTACAGAGGTAGATTGATCTTCTTATTGGTGCAATCCAATTTCTATAATAAATATACTATAGCCAATATACACCTCAGGATTCTGAATAGCTAGGAGATCGAGTTATGGTGTAATCAAACTATAACACCCTCAAGGTGAACTATCGATGCACCTTAGGTCAAAGAACCATACACACTACTATAGCATCGAGTCAGTCATCGATGAGAAGGTAGACTTTCTTGTAACTACTCGAGGTAGTCACGCTTAGTACCCTTATTCTCTAACAAGTATCTGTACTCTCATTCTACTATCTTCACACCATAGACTCAAGATACGTTTATCCTAAGAAACTGATCGTACACCAATCTTTCAGATCGATCACCATCCTCGTGATGATCCAACGGTCGAAAGCATTTTATGAGTTAATTATGAAAATTCATGTCTTAAATTTTTAACTCTTCAAAATATGAATTGTCATTACTATTAACTTAAAGGATGTATCACAGACACTTTTAAATATACACTATGATAGAAAAATAATTTATTTATTAATTTATAGTCAAAATTATAAAATTATTCTTAGAAGTATATTATAAGTGACAGTCAATCTAGCTTTTAGGGCACACATCTAACATCAATAGCATGAAAGGGTTCATGCTGGGGCTTGTTTGCCTAGTCAAAATAATAGGTCCAAGAATAATCCAAATCAAGTAGAGTCCTTCTAATGTTAGAAGCAAGGTCTTAGAAAGAAGAATTGTCTTCCTTTTCTTGACCTCAATAGTCTGAATAAGAGAAAAGAGTAAGAAGTTGCTTATCAGGAATGTTATATGATAACATCTTGAAATTTTTCTATTTGTGATTCTACTCATGGATATTGGATACTGGCAATCTTATGTAATTTGTTGCAAGGACTTCAGATGAGTGGAATGTTTGAAAATGGTGTGAAATTTCTGAAAGTTGGGGATAGAAGTCTTGTTCAAATCCTAGCTTTAGGAATCATCAAGCTAATTTTCAAAATAAATATTATCATTTAGAGTGATTGTCACTATTGTCCATCATTTATGATAAATGTGATCTTTATTGGTCTTTTGGCTAAAGATGATCATCAATTATTAATAAAAAGAGATTATTATAATATCATTATGAATGATATTACAATAATACATAGATAATAATGAAATGATATATACATAGCCTGTTAAGTGTAATGTACACATCTAATAAATACTCAAGTTAGATAATGTCAAGCATATCAATATTTCATTATAACTATAGATGACCTATCTAGGTATGGGTGCCTGAATCATTTGAAATATTCAAATGATTCTGTAATGAAGTAAAAAAACAAACTAGAGAAGATATTAGAATACTTCGATCAGATCGCTATTTAGTAAGTTTGTGACATATCTAGAAGAGAATAAGATTCTCTCATAGTGGACTCCTCCCGAAATACCACAATATTTGGTATATCGAAAAGGAGAAATCAAACTTTATTAGACATAGTTCAATCCATGATGGGGTTTACTAGTCTACCTGCTTCAGAGTTATTCTCTTGTGACTACTTGTATTACTTTAAAAATTATTCCAAGTAAATATGTTGCAAAGACTCCATATAAGATATGGATTGGGTATAGACCTAGACTCTCTCATCTTCGGGTTTAGGATTGTCAGGCCTACATCAGAAATTTGCATACAGATAAACTTGGATCATGGTTCCATAGGTGTATGTTTATAGGTTACCCCAAGAAAACTAGGGGTTAATACTTCGACCATGCTAAAAAACAAAAGTGATTCTTAGTAATAGAGCATTCCATTTAGAAAAAAGTTTCTTAAAGAAGGACCTGATGCCTAAAATATTAAACTTGAGAAAGTTTGACAGCTGGAAAGGACCGACATAATCTAGTAAACCTACAAAGCCGGATTTGATTAGATCAAACTTGGAGCCCATTAATTTGGCATCTTTAAGGAGATTCGATAGAATACCGCATCAGCTAGAAAGATACTTCGGTATCTAGGTCTATGATGATGATCCTGTTTAGCTTGATGAGAGCAACAAGGATCCGATCACCTATATATGTGCTATGCAGAGGTCTGACTTGAGAAGTGGCTTGGAGCCATAAAATCCAAATTGTAGTTCATGAAGATCAATAGTGTATGGACACTGGTTGATCCACCTGAAGGAATAAAATCCATTAGATGCAAATAAATTTTCAAAAGGATCAGAGTTGCATAGATCGGAAGGTAGAGACCTATAAAGCCTATTTTAGTTATCATCTTAGAGTTGGAACATGCATTTTGAACGTATGTCTTTGTTATGAACAAAGAGGAATCCTGCATTTGTTAGTGGACAAAAGGTTCTGTAGTGTTATTCCTTATGTTGTCTGTGAATGAAATTCTCTTAATCGAAAATGACATTACCGACATTATTTAAAATAAAGGTTTAGCTATTATTTTATTTCTCTATGTACAAGATCAGACATGGTATACTCACTAAGGGTAGTAAGCAGATATGAGTTTGATTGGAGTGAGAACCACTAGAAGATTGTATAGATAATCCTTAAGTATTTGAGAAATACTAAGGTCTAGTGATTCATATATGAAGAAACTATCTTAAAACTTGTGGGATACTTTGATTCCAATTTTTAGTCAAATAAAGATGATAGCAAGAGAGTGTTGAATCATGAATTTATCCTAATTAGAGAAGCAATCTACTGAAAAAGTTTCAAGCAAAATATTGTAGCCTATTCTATTAGAGTACACCATGGCATCTGATGTTGCCATGTAGGTTGTGTGGTGGCATAAGTTCATTAGCAAGCTAGGAGAGGCACCCTCCATCAACAGTCCAGTCTTAATGTAGCACTGGAGCCATAGCTCAGGCTAAAGAACTGAAGGCGCACTACAGGACCAATATACTCTGCATCGCTATTAACGGAAAAACTATGTTTTCCTACCATAGGATGCATCTGACCTGATTAGATTTGCAATGGAATAATTTAAAAATTTTTCAAGATCTGATCAAATTTAAGAGTTCTCAAAAATGATTAGATTGATCTAAAATTATAAGCAAAAATAAAAATAAAAATAGTGATATCTGATATCACCTGATTGGATGAACCATTCACCCTGTAGTGATGATTTGTTGTTGTCGAGCTTCTGGATCTAGCTGCACACATGCCCGGCCTCTACCGTAGTCCACTCAGGCTAGATATGGATGCCATCTCCTACTGGATATGATATCCAAAGATCGTATCTGGTGTCTTCCTATGGAAATTTCAAATCAAACTTCGAAGGCTGCGCATTTATCTCATGAACAACATCGTCTCTCGTTGATCTTCGTGCCAACAGAACTTGATCTTAGCTCGTAGGTTTTGCCCAACTCTTGGGTGTAGAGAAGATGGGGATTATCAGATGAGGGAGGCATGGAGATAAAGATTTTGGTAGGGCTTCACTATAGATCAATTTTCATACACAAATAGTTTGCGTAGGGTCTTATTTATAGACCTACTATAGAGTCCTTTCGCATATAACTTTGAACAGGTCAAAGTTTAACATGCAGAAGGACTCTTCATTGATCTCCACAACCCACACCATATTTTTTCTAAATTTTGTTACAAAAAACTAAGAAATATGGCATGGAATAAAGGATAAGGTGAGTAGATGGCACAAACTCTTATCTCCCTAGATATTTGAATCTAATTCAAATGCTTTAACCAGTCAAAACTGATTTGAATGGGCACCTTCTCTTATCCATAGGGGGTGCATGTCCAAGAGGGGACATGGCCCTCTCTCCCTCACAAAAATCCCAATTGGGTGCATGCCCCTAGAATGTCTCCAGTGGGCGCATGCCCCTCCCCCTTTCTTTCCTACAAATCGGGTCAACTCCTGACCCTTGTCTTGTTCCCATCTCATGGGATTTAGGACAAGCCCTTTTCAAGTTCCATTGAATAAATTTTAGGTAAGTCCTCATCAAGTTAGAACAAGCCATGATCAGGCTAAGACTAGGTCTAGTCAGATCATGAAAAATCCATCTAAAATTTTTGGGAGAGGCTTGTCCAAATTTTATCTCATGATTTTAAGACAAGTCCTAATCTGGTTAAGACAACGTCTATCCTATTCCCATATTATGAAATTTAGAACAAGCTTTGATCAGGCCAGGACAAGGTCCAATCAGATCTAGATAAATTTTTATAGAGCATTTGAGATAGCCTTGTCCAAAATTTCATCTCATGATTTTAGGACAAGCCTTGATCTCATCAGGACAAATCTTGTTTTATCAGGATAAGACCTATTCTCATCAGGACAAGCTCTAGACATACTAGAACAAATCCATATAAGGCTTTTGAATGAGTCAAATCTAATTTTGCTCAGTCGAGATGAACCAAAAAGACTATAGAAGAAAAATATTAGGCTCAATCATGTACTAGCATGATTTTCTTGAACCTAATTGGATCTAATCCAAATTAATCAAACTGGGTTAGCTTAATTGATGACATCTAGACCCAAACTCTTATTTGTGTGATCTAGTTAGATTTAGTTCTATATGATAATATGATATATCGTGATCTCCATCATGGACATCATTGAAACACCTTTTAATGGACCATAACTCATCCAATTAGAATTGTTGATCATCAAGATAATTCTAATTAATTCCAAAATGCATCAGTGACACCTAGTACTATGTGGTGGCAACCATCAAAATTAAAAAGTGAACCTCTTGGTGCAGCTACTTATGTAATTGGGTTCTTCTATCATGAGTCCCAATGGGATTAGGATTAAGGTGAACTCGTCAAACCTGACACCCGTTATATGAATGAATCATTTGATTCGAGTCTGATGTAAATCTTAATAGAAACTTGTTTTTATTAGATTCACACTACCATGGCCATGAATTTTAGGACTCGATCTTATGATCATCATAGGACTATTCCTCCTCTACCCAGGTTGATAGATCCCATCTTGATGGCATCCAATTCCTATAATGAACATGCTATAGCAAACATACACCTCTGAATTCTGAATGGCTAGGAGACTGAGTTATAGTGTTGTCAAACTATAACACCCTTAAGGTAAACTATCGATGCACCTCAGATCAAAGAATCAGACATACGATTGTAGCATCGAGCTAGTCATCAATGAGAAGGTAGACTTTCTTATAACTGCTTGAGGTGGTCACACTCAGCATCCTTATTCTCAATAAGTACTTATATTCTCGCTCCAATGTCTCCACATCGTAGACTCAAGATTCATTAACTCTAAGAAAGTGATCGTATATCGATCTTTCAGATCGATCACCATCCTTATGATGATCTTACGATCGCAATCAGTTTATGAGTTAATTATGATAACAAATGTCTTAAATTCTCAACTCTTGAGATATGTATTATCATGCCTATTAACTCAATGGATGTATCACGGATACTTTAATATATAATGTGATAGAATAAATAATTTTTTAATTAATTTTAAATCAAAATTATAAAAATACTCCTAGAAATTATTTAACATGTATCGGCTAATCTGGCTTTTAGGGCACACATCTAACAAACTCCCACTTGACCTATAGCCAATTGGCTACAAATCAAAGTATCATCTTCTCAAGGTGGGCTTGGATCTTCTGCGGACCTAAAGACTTAGTTAGTGGGTCAACTGCATGGTCCGTGGAGTCGAGTCTCTTAACCTCTACGTGTTCCTTCTCGAGGTAATCGCTGATGAGGTTGAACCATCTTCTTGAAACTCTTCCAACTTACAGTACCACCATTGTACAGGAACAAACTTTCAAATGTTGACTTTCGATCATCTATGTTAGACATAAAGTCTGAGTTTGCGTACCCCTGAACCTAGAGTTTACCATGCTAAACCTCTTTAGCACTTCCTCTATGTGAGAGACGTAGCATCCTCTTCAGTCTATCACTATAGACCTAAAAAATATAAAATGAAGGATGCCTTACTTTGACCTATATCAGCATGAGAATATCATTCTCAATCAGGAGGATGTCATCCATGTACAATACAAGAAAGACAACTGAAGAAAAATCTCTATTTTCCACCATAGGATCATCCAGATTTGATTAGATTTGAGATGAATTTTTAAAAAAAAAATTTTATGATCCAATCAGATCTTAGGAGTTCCTAGATCTAATCGAGGTGATCTAATATTAAATACAAAAATTAAATCTAAATAAGAAAACAACTATTGTTACCTGATTAGGATAATCCTATTACCCTGACAATAATCCTAAGGCTCTTGAGATTCTGGATTGAGCCACGCAGGTGCTTGCCACTATCGAAATCCACTCTTATAGGATCTAGAGGTCTTCATCTTTTGAATCAATGCTCTAAAGATCAGATCTGAATCTGATCTAAAGGTTCTTTAGAACTCCTTTTGAAGTAGCAGCAATCGTCTCTTGAAATAGTGCTGCCTTCTTCCTGATCTGGGTGCCAATACTCCTTGGACTCTTGTTGGATTTGTGCCCAACTCCTTGGGTGTGGAGAGGAAAGAGAGAGGATCAGAGCATGGCATGGAGGAGATGAGGGGTAGCCTTGTGACATGGTGAATGGGCGTAGCAAAAGAACCCTAGGCGTAGATAGGGTTTAAGTAGACCCTACTTCGCTATGCAGTGCCACATCATTCCGACCAATGAGAGGCCTTTGATCAATCAGGTCTAAATCTAATTGGTGGGATGATGTCATCTGATCATATCAGATAAGAGACCGCTCAATGTCCCCTAAGTTGGTGCCAATATTGGATAACCCATTGAAGTTAGCGCCAAAGAGTTAGATGCAATCAAGTAACCCTGGAGTCCCATCTATATGGGACTCCATCTCTTTCCCCCATGTGCGCATGCCATATAGGGGCATGCATGTTGGGAAATGTATCCCAACACCAATTGTTAGCCTATGATAGTTAAGCAATATTGTATCTATAATTGATTCATTAATAAATAAAATATATTTTTAATATTTTTTCATCATAAAGTATTCACCTTCTAATGAACTTCATTATTGTGATGAAGTGCTTAGGACTACTTAGCATTGACAAAGAGATGATTTATTGACTAGTCCTTAAATATGTTCACAACCAAATGATAGGCTATTATTTAGGACGACAGCATCTATCGAGCATAGATCGCTGTATGCCAAATAGATTGGTTATCCTCTTAACCAAAAAGTGTGGAGATACTGGTATGGCATACAAGTGAGATGTATGGGTATATCATCATTGAACGTGACCAACTCTTGAGCATTATGCTATCGAGAATGTCTCTGATGGGATATAGATATAAGTATCCCTTAGACTTGAGATCACCTCAGTCACTTGCAAGCAACTCACTGTGCTTTGGTACCGAACTAACTAAATTTTTAATTCAGTAATGAAAAGCTTCTGGGCATAGTCAAGTACTTGCAAAGTTAGAGTATGATCAAGATGAAATTGACCACTTCAAGAGTTAGAGAAGAATATATCACTATATTTCAATATAGCAAAACCTTAGTCAAGATAATCCATTAGATTGATTTGATACTTTGAAATACAATGTGGACAACCTGATCTGAGTTGATAGTTGAACTCTGAGATATCCTACAAGCATTTTGGTCAATGGGATGAATTATATAGAAACTATATCCATATGGATTCTAAGGATGTTGTTCTACACATTCGACCTATCCGACTATCAGATATCATTGCTAGATGGTTACTTCTATTGATATTAGAATCTATTTCTATCATACTAAGTTAGGTTTGGATCTATGAGGTCACACACATTAGAGCTCATGATCTGATTGGATGGTTGATCAATGATTAAGAATCATTATAGGGTTAAACGATCAATACGATTGATATTTAACCTAGTGCAAGTATTGCAAGAGGATCGATTAGCAATTTGATTGCTAATTGACATAATTTGATTAAGCTAAAGGATTGAGATTGAGTCTAATTAAATATAATTTAATTAAATTTAGTTTGGGCTTGATTGAATCAAGTTCAATTGGCTTATTGGATAAGCAAAGTGCAAGAAAAAACTATTCCTAGTTCAACTAGAACTCGGGTCAATCCAATTTTTTAATTTAATTAAAAAATTAATTAAAATTAAATATAATTTAATTTAATTTAATTTAATTCTAAATTGGGTTATGATCTAATTTAATTTGGTTGATTTGATTTTGATTTAATTTGGTTTGAGAAACTACTTTGACCAACTCAAAGATGAAATCCTAGTAAGACTAGGAATCCACCTTGCGCCACCTTAGCCCTCCACACCCCACACCTATTTTTCAGGATTTTTATCATGGAATCCTTTCTTTTTCCTGATGTTCATATGTCCCCTCTCTCCCACTCCTACGTATTTGGAATAAGTTATGGACCCGGTCAAAATAGATGGCAAGTTGTGTAATTGGACTCTATATGATAGAATCCCAACCAACTTATATTCCTTCCTTTGTGCCGTCCCTCGCTTGATTTCCTCTCTGATTTCTATGATATAAAAGAGAGCATTTGTGCACATATTCTAGGTGGTCCACGGCATGGGATGAGGAGGGGGCGTCCAAGCATTGGGCTCCCCAACAACTTGTTATATATCGTCCTGCCTTGTCTAGAAATTTGACCTAGACAAGGCTATTCCATATCTATTTATTTAGGAATTTTGGCCTAACATTTTTATGAAAAATAGACCATTAATAGTGCTTCAGGGTGTGTAAAAGTTAGAGACAGAAAGTCACTAGGCATTAGGGTTTTATAGACACCAAACTAGGTATCTAGGTGAGAGCAAAGTGAAGAAGAAGAGGATCTTCTTCTAGGGTTGCTGTGTTCACCTATTTTCTTCCTTTTTTCTTTTAGAAATCTGAGAGTGCTTCACATCAGAAACCTCTTCTCCTCCTTCTCTTTAAAAGAGTCTATATCCTAAAGGAGAAGGCATCTGATCGACCATCAAAGAAGGATCAGCACAATACTAGTATATTGTGCTGATTTCCAGCATCTGGACTTTTGATAATGATCGTGGGCTCGTGCAGATAACTCTTAGAGACCGGACAAGTATGCAGCTCACAACTTCATCCTCAAGCCTGGATCAGCAAGTGAGAACATCAAACATGCACAGGTAATAGATCTAATCTATTATTTTCATACCTACATTAGATGCAATGTATATAAATGTTGATGTGATCAATATATTTTTATTTCTTCTTTACATTTTAATTTTTGATTTAATAACATGCCATGATCATGTAATAGATATTAGATCTATGGTATTTTTAGATATTTAAAATTAATTTTGATTAATTTTAGTCTTTCGCTACCTGATCTTGAAAAAGTTTCAAGATCTAGTCCTGAAATCCTAGATCTGGCTCCTTCAGTGCGCTCATTCTTGCGCATGAAATCCAAGGAGACGTGTGCCCCACGGTGATGTCCAAAGAGGGTGCATGCCCCTGCCCTCTCTTTCCTACGTTGGAACATCTCATGTCGGGCAATGTCAGAAAATGGCAAGTGGCGACAGGAATTAGCAAATGTTGTCTTATTTTCATCTGATTGATGAAGACAACCCTTTTTTGCCCTGAACAAGTTTCAGTCAGTTAAAGACAAACCCATATAGGATTTTCTGGTGAGCCCAAACCAATTTGGCCTAGTCAAACCAAAAAGACTATAGAAGGAGAAAGTTAGGCTCAATCATGTGCTAGCATAATTTTCTTGAACCTCATTGGATCTAATCCAAATCAATTGAATTGGGTTAGTCCAATTGATGACATCCAGATCCAAACCCTTATTTGTGTGATCCTGTTAGGTTCAGTTCCGTATGATAATGAGATATGTCATGATCTCCATCATTGACATCATCAAAATATCTTTCGATAGACTAGAACTTTTTCGATTCATATAATTAGAATGATCGATCATCAAGATCATTCTAATTGCTCCTAAAATCCACTAGTGACACCTAGTAGTATATAATGACAAGCTATTAGAACTGAAAGTGAACCTCCCAGTGTAGCTACCTGTGTGATTGGATTCTTCTATCTTGAGTTTCGATAGGATTAGGATTATGGTAAACTCATCAAACCCAATATCTATCATATGAATTAATCATTTGATTCAAGTCCTATATGAAACTTTAATAGAAACTCTTTCTATCATCTTCATACTGCCATGGCTATGGGCTTATGGACTCAATCTCATAATTATCATAGGGCTACTCCTCATCTACCGAGGTAGATAGATTCTTTATTGGTGCAATCCAATTCCTATAATAAACATACTATAGCCAACATACACCATAAGATTTTGAATAGCTAGGAGATTGAGTTATGGTGTAGTCAAACTATAACACCCTCAAGATGAATTGTCGAAATACTTAAGATCAAAGAATCAGACACACTACTACAGCATCGAGCCAGTTATCGATGAGAAGGTAGACTTCCTTATGACTACTCGAGATGGTCACACTCAGTGCCCTCATTCTCTAATAAGTACCTATACTCTCTCTCTGATGTCTCCACACCGTAGACCCAAGGATCATCTATCTTAAGAAAGTGATCATACACCAATCTTCTGGATCGATCACCATCCTTGTAACGATCCTACGGTCAGGAGTAGTTTATCAGTTAATTATGAAAATCCATGCCTTAAATTTTCAACTCTTGAAAATATGAATTATAATTGAAGAAAAAATCTATTTTTTCAGCACAAGATCATTCAAATCTAATTGGATCTGAAGGAATATTTCAATTTTTTTTTCTAAAATCCTAATTAGATCAAAGATTTCATGGATCTGATCATAGAGATCTAATATTAAAAATTAAAAATAAAATTAAATTAGATTTAATTTTAAGTACCTAATTTGGTAATCTAATTATCCAACAATGATCCTATTGATTCTTAAGGTTCTGGAAGGAGCCACGCACATGCTGTTAGATATGTGTGGCCTAAAAGATAGATTGGCTAACACTTGTAATACACATCTAAGGGAAAAATAATAATTTTGATTATAAATAATAAAATAGATTATTTTTTATCATAATGTGTATTTGAAAGTGTCTGTGATACATTCCTTGAGTTAATGGTAATAATAGTTCATATTTTCAAGAGTTGAATATTTAAGATATGAATTTATTATTAACTCATTAAATGCTCCCAACCAAAGGATCATCATGAGGATGATGATTGATTCGGAATGTTGGTGTACGATCGCCTCTTTAGCATAGATGAGTCTTGAGTCTATGATGTAGAGACACCAAAGCAAAAGTATAGATACTCATTAGAGAATGAGGGCACTAAGCATGACCACCTCGAGCAATCATCAGGAAGTCTACCTTCTCATCAATGATTGGCTCGAAGCTACAGTGGTGTATCTAGTTCTTTGACCTGAGGTGCATCAGCAGTTCACCTTGAGGGTGTTATAGTTTGACTACACCATAACTCAGTCTCCTAGCCATTTAGAATGCTGAGGTATATGTTGGTTATAGCATGTTCATTGTAGAAATTGGATTGCACCAATAGGAGATCTATCTGCCTCGGTAGATGAGGAGCAGCCCTATGATGATCATGAGAATCAAGACCATAAGTCCATGACCATGGTAGAGTGAAATAATAGAAAGAGTTTTTATTAGAATTTTTACATTGGAGTTGAATCGAATGATTAATTCATATGACAAAAATTAGGATTTAAGGAGATCACCTTAACCCTAATCCGATCGAGGCTTAAGATAGAGGAACTTAATCACATAGGTAACTACATTGAGAGGTTCATTTTTAGTTTTGATGGATTGCCACCATATGTTGCTAGGTATCACTGGTGGATTTTGGGAGCAATTAGAATGATTTGGATGATCGATCATACTAATTATTTGAATCAAAAAAGTTTTGATCGATCAAAAGGTGTTTCGATGATATCAATGATAGAGATCATGATATATCACATTACCATATGGAATTGAATCTAATTGGATCACACAAATAATGGTTTGGATCTGAATATCATCAATTGGACTAATCTAGTTTAATTGATTTGAATAAGATTCAATCAGGTTCAAGAAAATCGTGCTAGCACACGATTGATCCTGATATTCTCCTTCAATAATCATTAAAAGTTGTCTCAACTGAGCTAAATGTGTTTGGGCTCACTCAGAAACCTTTACTTGGTCAGACTAGAGCTTGTCCAAATCAAAAAAGGATTGTCTTAATTTATAAGATAAATTTGAGATAATACCTACCATTTTTCATCATCTGCTAAATCTTGTCTTTTGACTTTGATCAAATATTGACCTTTGATACTTAGACATCTGCCCATGTGTCATGCATCCATAGAAGAGAGAGCTTTGACCCTTGTCCCCCTGCTAAATAGTAGAAAGGCAAGGGGCACATGCCTAGGGAGGCATGCACCTAAAGTGGATAAGGATTGGAGTCCCGTACAGATAGGACTCCAGTTGCTTGTTGCTTCATACTAAGGTGGCACCAAAGAGTCTTCTTTGATCAGTCTTGTCACCACCTAAGGAGGTTTGTGAGGGACTCTAATCTAATTGGATCGTATAATGTCATCCCATCAATCAGATTTAGATCTGATTGCACAAAGAGCTGTGATTGGTCGGAAGGATATGGCACTGCATGGTGCAGCAGGATCTATATAAATCCTATCTACGCTTAGGATTTAGATCCTCTACCCTTTGCCCATGCCATAAGGCTTCTCTCCCACCCTCTCCATGCCACCTTCAAATCCTCTCTCTCCTCTCCATGCCCAAGAAGCTTTGGGCTCGAGTTTGGTGTGATCCAAGCAAGAGAAAGGCAACAAGAAAGAAGAAGGCAACACTGCTGCAAGAGATAACACCCGATCTCAGAAGGTGTTTTGAAGATCTTCAAGATCAGATCCAAATTTGATCTTTGGAGTACAGATTAAGAAGGAGAAGATCTTCAGATTCAGCCTGAGTGGATATTGGCAGAGGCCAGATGCTTGCGTGACTTCATCCAGAATCTCAGGTAAACATCGAGATCATCATAGGGTAATAGAATTACCCACAATAAGGTATAATTAAATTAGATTTAATTTATTTAATTTATTTTTATTTTATTAGATTGATAAAATTAGATTTGAAGAGTCTCAAATTTGATTTGGATTGAAGAGAAAAATTTTTGAAATATCCCTCTTGATCAAATTAGATCTAAACGAACCTGATCCAAAAAATAGAATTTTTCCTTCTATTGGTATCAAAGCCAGGTTCCATAATTATTTAGATCTAATTTTAATTTAATAATTAGATAATTTTAGATATCACATTGGAGATGATTAGATCTAAAATCAAAAATTTAAAAAAATAAATAATCTAGATCTAAGATGTATGAGATGTATGACTAGACTAGGAATAGAATTATTCTAAGTATAGTCTAGGATGATCATAATTTAAATTTTATTAATTATAATTTTAGATTTATTTATTTATTATTTTCTGATATTATAAATATTATAATTAGATTTAAAAAATTAAAAATAAATTTATTTAATTTTGGTCATATGAGATATGATAGATGCATGTTTAGACTAGTTATAGAATAGTTCTACAAAATTATCTAGAATAAATTTAATTTGATATGATCAAATATAAGTTTTATTTTTTAAATATTTATGAGATAATTAGATCTAAAAACATGCCTAATATGATACATGAGATGTGTGCAAAACATGTTTTTATGTTAGATCAATTTACATATATGATATATATGTAGATCTAACTAGTTTTGTAGATTCATCATATTTCTGATTATGGCATTCCCCTTGGCCATCCGATCATAAGAAGAAAGTAAGGTTTAAAGGCCCTCTCCTTCCATTCGATGGAGTGTTCTTATGATGTGTAGGGGTGCTGCACGTTCATCCTTAATCAAAAATCAAAAACTTATTTTCTACAAAATCCTAGATCCTGAAACCCTAGAATTTTATTTACATGTTTGTTTATGAATCCTGTACTTAATTAAGAATTAAGATTATGAAATACATTAGATCTAAAATTAAGAATTTTAGATCTAAGACATATTCATAAAATTGGGTTCGAGCTTGGGTAGCTTAATTAGGTCTAACGATTGATCAAATTGAATCAAGAGTCGGTTAGATGGGATCAAGAGTACTTAAATTGACCAGCCTAATAGGATTAAGTTTGGGTCAAGGTTGAGTCACATGATTGATCAATCAAGTTAAGACGTAATTAGGTTCAGTGGTTAGAGTCTGAATTATAGACTAACCCGATTGGTTCTGGCTCAACAATTTGGTGTTTAAGGTAAGTTTAGCAGATACGATCGACTGATTTTTAATTGGAAGCTACTCGACTCGAATGCATCCTTGTCAAGTTAATGACATATACCTTCCACAGGTCTCACTTACCTGGCCATATTTGTTGGCTCAGTCCTGATAAAAAATGGCTAATAATCCGAGCTAACCCATGCCACTAGGTTAGTCATAATGGTTATGACTATATCAAGTCAATTTTAAAGAGACCTAAATCAAATCTTTCTAAGAAAAGATTAAGTCTAAGATCTTCCACCATTGTAGATGCTCGGGTCCTTCCCAGGGTTGACTGTTCTCGACTGGTCATAGTGATTCAGTTGCACCGAAAAGATGCAATCATGTCTATTAGGCATTGGATGCTACAGACTGGAGGATGGATAGGGCTCAATATTCTAGATATGGTGAGAGATCTAATTAGGAATCCAATCTATGCAAATGATGGATTTGACTTAACTAAGGAGTGGATCAATATTTCGAGCACGGTAAGATTCATGAATTAGAGATCAAGCTTGGGTGCACCATGATTAAAGAATTATTAGATAATAGTTGTTCACTCATTGGCTAATCCATTATCAATAACTGTTAGATGAGGTGATGAGTCAGTTAGTGGGACTGGACCACCCACTAGAAATTATTAATCATGAAGATTTTTGCATCTCTATAGAGAGAGCGTAGAGATCCAAGAAAATAGCGGGAGCTAATTTATTTAAAAACCAAACTCCTAAATAAATTATTCAAGTCTTAATTATAAAATCTAACTAGAAAATTTTACTCTTTATAGAAAAAAGAAAAATATCTGCATCCAACCCATTAGCCCATATCCTGGACACCCATAGACTGACCGGACCCAATTACAAGGATTGGCTCCAAAATTTTAAAATTATTTTGGATTTCAAGAAGTTAACTTATGTATTAAATCAGGATCCTCCCACCTTACCAGCCCGTCTGTCCACTGAATAGAGAGCATCTCTTGACAAATGGATGGATGAAGATAACAAGATCAAATACTACATGTTGGGCTCAATGTCTGATGAGCTTTAGTGCCAACATGAAGATATCAAGATTGCCTGTCAAATGTTGGCTCACCTGCAAGAGTTGTTTGGTGAACAGAGTCACGCAGCCAAATATTAGGTCACTAAATGACTATTTAAGGCTAAAATATGTGATGGACAGTCAGTCCAAGATCATTGTCTAATGATGATCAAGGACATGAAAGAGCTTGAAAAACTCAAAGTGAAGTTAAACCAGAATCTACAGAATTATATAATTTTGCAATCCTTGACTGATGCATATGGACGGTTCATAATGAACTACCATATGCATAAACTTTAGAGTACTTTGGCCGAGCTTATGAATATGCTGGTTACTGTTGAGCTTTCTATGAAAGATTCTAGAGGCTCAGTACTTGGTATGGAATGAACTTCTTCCAAGAGAAAGTCTTTTAGAAAGAAGAAGAAGTCTATGAAAAGGCAGAAGATGGAAGATGGAAAGAAAAAGAAGGTAGAGCTGAAGAAGAAGGTTGCTGATAAAGAAAAGTATTTCTATTGTAATACTGATGGCCATTGGAAGCAGAACTGCCCTATATACCTGGCCATCCTAAAGAATAAGAAGGAGATAGTTCCTTCTGGAGGTATGCTCATTATTGAATCTAATCTTATGATTTTTTCTACATCTAATTAGGTGCTTGACTCTGGTTCTAGTGCCCATTTATGCACTTTCATGCTAGGTTTTGAGGATACCAGGAAGTTGAGGGATGGTGAGATGATCCTACGCATCAAAAATGGAGCAAGAGTTGCTGCTGTGATCGTGGGAATTTACCCTCTTTGACTACCATCTGGCTTAGATTCAGTACTTATGGATTGTTATTATGTGCCTACTGCAAGCAGAAATTTGATTTTTGTTTCATGTTTAGCACAAGAAGGCTATGTAATTAGTTTTCTTAAGGACCATTATAATATTTCTTATGAAAGAAATAAAATTGCAAGTGCTTTCCTCATTAACGATCTCTATCAGTTAGATATTAATGTATCTATCTTTAATATCGAGCAAAATATGAATGCCATATGATTAAAATGATCCAGGGATAGTCCAAATGATAGGTATCTATGGCACTTAAAGCTAGGTCAAATAGTAGAAGATAGGATTAACAAATTAGAGAAAATTGGACTATTGAGTCTGTTGACTTTCGAGTCATATCCAATTTGTGAGTCATATCTTTATGGCAAAATGACTAAGCTCCCTTGTGTGGGACATGGAGAAAGGGCCACAGATCTACTTGCTCTAGTACATACTGATGTGTGCGGCCCATTTGATGTGCCGGCTAGAGGCAACTTTGTCTACTTCATAATCTTTGTCGACGATTTATTTCGGTATGGGTACATGTATCTTATGAGACACAAGTTTGAAGTTTTTGAAAAGTTCAAGAAATTCATATATGAAGTAGAAAAGCAAATTGGAAAATCCATTAAGGTTCTTCGATCAGATCGAGGAGGTGAATACCTTAGTCGAAAATTCCTTGACTATCTCAAGCAAAATGGCATAATCTCTCAATGGACTCTACTTGGAACATCTCAACTTAATGGAGTTTTAGAATGGAGGAACCGGACCCTATTAGATATGATCCGATCTATGATGAGCTTCACAGACCTTTCTGATCTTTTTTGGGAACATAGTCTGTTAACTGCTATATATTTACTGAATAGGATTTCCTCTAAAACTATTTCTATCACACCATATGAGATATGGCATGGTAAGAAACCAAGTCTGAGTCATCTAAGAATTTGGGATTATCCGGCTCATTTTAAAAGATAACAAGCAGACAAGTTAGATTTTAGGTCCTTTAGAGCTCGATTTATAGGATATCCTAAAGAGTCATTAGGATATTATTTCTACATTCTAGAAGACCATAATATGATTGTGAGTCGGCATGCCATCTTTCTTAAAAAAATAGTTTATTCAAGATAGCGGCACTGAAAAGCAGATCAAGCTCGAGGAGAAAGTCTCATAAGAGCAATAAGCTAAGGACCCTATGGAACCAAATCATGTTGAGCCAATACAATCACTACCTCCTCCACCTCATAGATCAGAAAGGATTTTTCGTCCCTCTGAGAGGTACTTAGGTACTATCTCAAAGAAAGTAGAGAAAATGTTCCTCATAGGTAATGAGGTTCATGGTGATTATCCCAAAATCTATGATGAGGCGATATCAGATATCGACTCCGAGAAATAGTTAAAGGCAATGAAGTCAGAAATTGACTCAATATACTCAAACCAAGTCTGGACCTTGGTAGATCAACTAGAAGGTATAGTACCTATTGGGTGTAAATGGATCTACAAGAGAAAGATTGGTGCAGATAGGAATGTGGAGACATTCAAAGCTAGATTAGTGGAAAAAGGGTATAGTTAGTGCGAAGGCATTGACTATCAGGATACCTTTTTACCAGTAGCAATGCTAAAATCCATTCGTACATTGCTTGCTATTACAACCTATTTCGATTATGAAATATAGCTAATGGACATGAAAATGACATTCTTAACTGGATACCTTGAGAAAGATATCTATATGGTACAGCCGCTAGGTTTCACATCCAGTGATGCTAATCACAAAGTATGCAAACTGCAAAGGTCCATATATGGACTTAACCAAGCATCTCAGAGCTGGAACACTCATTTTAATGATGTGATCAAATTATTTGATTTCATCAAAAATGAGGAGGAACCATGTGTCTTCAAAAAGATCAGTGGGCGCTATTGTCTTTCTCATACTGTACGTGGGTGATATCCTCCTTATTGAAAATGATATTTCCATGTTGACCACAATCAAAATGTGGTTATCTAAAGAATTCTCCATGAAAGACCTAAGAGAAGCATCCTTCATTCTAGGAATTAAGGTCTATAGAGATAGACCAAATAGGATGCTAGGTCTTTCATAGAAGATGTACATAGAGGAAGTGATAAAGAGGTTTAGCATAGAAAACTTCAAGAGGGGTTTGGTACCCTTCAGACATAGCATTCATCTCTTCAAGAAGATGTGCCCTAGCACACCTGAGGAGATAGAACATATGAGCAAGATCTCTTATGCTTCAGTAATAGGGAGCCTCATGTATGCCATGTTATGTACACCTGATATAGCCCATGCTGTGAGTGTCATGAGCAGATATCAATCGAATCTAGGTGAAGAACACTAGACTTCTATAAAATATATCCTTAAGTACTTGAGAAGAACTAAGGATATGTTGTTGATTTTTGGTAATGAAAAACTCCAAGTCCAGGGGTATACAGACTCGGATTTTATATTGATATAGATGATCAAAAGTCGACATTTGGGAGTCTATTTGTGTGTAATGGTGGTGGTGTTAGTTGGAAAAGTTTCAAGCAGACAGTGATAGCAGATTCCACCATGAAAGTAGAATACATCACTGTATCAGAAGCTGCAAATAAGGCATTCCAATACAAGAAATTTGCCACAAAAATTGGAGTGATGCCATCAGATGCCATTTCTTTGTACTACGATAATAATGGTGCCATAGCCCTTGCTAAGAAGCCAAGGTCTCACCAAAAATCTAAGCACATCGAGTAGCGATACCATCTTATCCATGATTACCTTGAGAAGGATTATGTTAAGGTTAAGAGAGTCAACTTTGTAGACAATGTGGCAGATCCACTCATAAAGCCGTTGGGCCAGCAGAAGATCGAAACCCATCTTAAAAAGATGGGACTTAGATTTGTAGCCATTTAGCTTTAGGTCAAGTGGGAGTTTGTTAGATATGTATGCTCTAGAAGCCAGAATTGGCTAACACTTGTAATACACATCTAAGGGCAAAATTATAATTTTGACTATAAATAATAAAATGGATTATTTTCTATCATAGTGTGTATTTGAAAGTATCTATGATACATCTCTTGAGTTAATGGTAATAATAGTTCATATTTTCAAAAGTTGAAAATTTAAGACATGAATTTATTATTAACTCATAAAATACTTTCGATCGTAGAATTATCATGAGGATGGTGATTGATCTGAAAGGTTGGTGTATGATTGCTTCTTTAGAATAGATGAGTCTTGAGTCTACAGTATAGAGACACCAAAGTGAAAGTATAGATACTCATTAGAGAACGAGGGCACTGAGCATGACTACCTCAAGCAGTCATTAGGAAGTCTACTTTCTGGTCAATGACTGGCTCAAAGCTATAATGTTGTGCCTGGTTTTTCGATCTGTGGTGCATCAGTAGTTCATCTTGAGGGTGTTATAGTTTGACTACACCATAACTCGGTGTCCTAGCCATTCAGAATCCTGAGGTTTATGTTGGCTATAGCATGTTCATTATAGGAATTGGATTGCACTAATAGGGGATCTATCTACCTCGGTAGATACGGAGTAGTCCTCTGATAATCATGAGAATCAAGTCCATAAGCCCATGGCCATGGCAGAGTAAAATAATAGAAAGAGTTTCTATTAGGATTTTTACATTGGACTTAAATCGAATGATTAATTCATATGATGGAAATTAGGGTTTGACGAGATCACCTTAACCCTAATCCGATCGGAGCTCAAGATGGAGGAACTTAACCACATAGGTAACTACACTGAAAGATTCATTTTCTATTTTGATGGATTGCCACCATATGCTGCTAGGGGTCACTAGTGGATTTTGGGAGCAATTAGAATGATTTGGATGATCGATCAAACTAATTGTTTGAATCAAAAAAGTTTTGATCCATCGAGAGGTGTTTTGATGATGTCGATGATAGAGATAATGTCATTTCCCATTACCATACAGAACCGAACCTAACTGGATCACACAAATAAGAGTTTGGATCTAGATATCATCAATTGGACTAATCTAGTTCAATTGGTTTGAATAAGATTCAATCAAGTTTAAGAAAATCGTGCTGGCACATGATTGAGCCTGATAATCTTCTTCAACAATCATTAAAAGTTCTCTCAACTGAGTGAAATATATTTGGGCTCACTCAGGAATCTTTACTTGGTCTAACTAGAGCTTGTCTAGGTTAGAAAATGGTTGTCTTAATTTATGAGATAAATTTGAGACAACATCTACTATTTTTCGTCATCTGCTAAATCTTGTCTTTTGACTTTGGTCAAATGTTGACCTTTGACACTTAGATATCTACCCATGTGTCATGCACCCATAGGAGAGAGATTTGACCCTTGTCCCCCTGCTAAACAGCATAAAGGCAAGGGGAACATGCCTAGGGAGGCATGCGCCCAAAGTGGATAAGGATTGGAGTCCCATACAGATGGGACTCTAGTTTCTTGTTGCTTCATACTATAGTGGCACCAAAGAGTCTTCTTCGACTAGTCTTGGCACCACCTAAGGAGGTTTGTGAGGGACTCTAATCTAATTAGATTAGATGATATTATCACACCAATTAGATTTAGGTCTGCTTGTACAAAGAGCCATGATTGACCGGGATGATGTGACACTACATGGTGCAACAGGGTCTATATAAACCCTATCTGTGCTTAGGATTTAGATCCTCTACCCTTTGCCAATGCCATAAGGCTTCTCTACCTCCCTCTCCACACCACCTTCAGAACTTCTCTCTCCTCTCCATGCCCATGAAGCTTTGGGCTCAAGTTTGGTGTGATCCAAGCAAGAGAAAGGCGACAAGAAAAAAGAAGGCAGCACTGCTGCAAGAGACAACACCAGATCTTCAAAAGATATTTTGAAGACCTTCAAGATTAAATTCAGATTTGATCTTTGGAGTACAAATTGAGAAGGAAAAGATCTCTAGATCCTGCCCGAGTGGATACCAATAGAGGTCAGACACTTGCATGACTACATCTAAAATCTCAGGCAAATATTGGGATCATCATAGGATAATAGGATTACCCATAATAAGGTATAATTAAATTAAATTAAATTTATTTATTTTTATTTTACCATATTGATGAAATTAGATCTGAAGAGTCTCAGATCTTATTTGGAACTGAGAGGAAAATTTTTGAAATATCACTCTTGATCAAATTAGATCTGAATGAACCTGACTTGGAAAATAGGATTTTTACTTGACGCACCTAGCCTCTATCGGCATCCACTCAGGCAAGATCTGAACATCTTCTCCTAATGAATCTTTTCTCCAAAAATCAGATCTGGATCTTATTTGAAAAGCTTTCAAAATTACTTCTAAGGGCAGCCTATTCATCTCACGAACATCATCGCACAGATACTGAATCTTATGTCAAAAACCTTGGATCTTTAACTTAGATTTGTGCCTAACTTTTTAAGCATGTAGAAGAGAGAGAGAGAGAGGATAGAGGGGGTGTGGATATCATAGGGAAGGCTCCTTTGGGTGTGGAAAAAATAAATTACCTTGAGGCAATTTCGTGAGAAGAGTTCTTATACAAGACATAGCACCATAATGATTCCCTTTTTGACCAAAAATCTTATTAATTTGATCATTGGGACTCCTAGACCTGATCTCCATGAAAAGCCATAGATCTCATCTTGCCTTGATGCCAAAAATCCATTTGGAAGGTGGCAGCATGAAAGGATAAGGAAGAGTCCATGTGCGTCTAGGACTCCTCACTCAAGAGTTTGATCCAAATCAAACTCCATCAAAACCTAGTCTAGGTACCTCCTAAAATTATGAAATTTTGCACATCAAAAGTGTACTCGTGTCCTATCACATATCCAAAAATTAGAGCAAAATAATTTCTAGAGAATTTTCTAAAATTTTTTGATCACGTGACCCTCAATTCTCTCAATTGGGTCAACTATTGACCCTAGTCCAATTACACTAGGAATGAATTTAATTTTTGTAATTAATCTAACTTGGACTTATTCCAGTCAGATGAAAATAAACCCATTCAATATATAGGAATGAGTCAAATAAAATTTGACTCGATTGTGATGAATTAGAAAGATTACAGAAGGAGAATGTTTGGCTCAATCATGTGCTAGCACGATTACCTTGAATGTGATTTGATTTAATCTAAATCAACCGAACTAGGTTAGCTCAATTGATGATATCCAGACCTAAACCCTTATTTGTGTGATCCAGTTAGGCTCAGTTCTATATGATAATGAGTCATATCATGATCTCCATCATCGACATCATCGAAACATCTTTTGATGGACCAGAATTTTTCTGATTCATACAATTAGAATGATCGATCATCAAAATCATTCTAATTGCTCCCAAAATCCACCAGTGATACCTAGCAATATATAGTAGCAACCCATCAGAATTGAAAGTGAACCTCTCAATGCAGCTACTTGTGTGATTGGATTTTTCTATCTTAAGCCTCGATAGGATTAGGGTTAAGGTGAACTCATCAAATCCAATATCCATCATATGAGTTAATCATTCGATTCGAGTCCTATGTGCAACCCTTATAGAAACTCTTTCTTTCATTTTTACTCTGCCATGGCCATGGGCTTATGAACTCGATTCTCATGATCATCATAAGGCTACTCCTCATCTACTGAGGTAGATAGATCTCTTATTAGTGCAATCCAATTCTTACAACGAACGTATTATAGCGAACATACATCTCAGGATTCTGAATGGCTAGGAGATCGAGTTATGGTATAGTCAAACTACAACATCTTCAAGGCGAATTATCGATGCACCTTAGGTCAAAGAATCAGACACACTCGGAAATATCGAGCTAGTCATTGATGAAAAGGTAGACTTTCTTATGAATGCTCAAGGTGGTCACACTCAGTGCCATCATTCTCTAACGAGTATCCATATTCTCGCTCTGATGTCTCCACACCATAGACTCAAGACTCATCTACTCAAAAGAAATGATCGTACACCAACCTTCCAAATCAATCACCATTCTCGTGATGATCCTATAGTTGGGAGCAGTTTATGAGTTAATTATGAAAATTCATGTCTTAAATTTTCAACTCTTTGAAAATATGAATTATCATTACCATTAACTCAAAAGATGTATCACATATACTTTAAATATACACTGTGATAGAAAATAATTTTTTTATTAATTTATAGCCAAAATTATAAAATTGCTCTTAGAAGTGTATTATTAGTATTAGCCAATCTGAAAATCTAGGGCACACATCTAACAAACTCTCACTTGACCTAAAGTCAATTGGCTACAAGTCTAAGTCTCATCTTCTCAAGGTGGGCTTCGATCTTCTACTGGCCTAAAAGCTTTGTTAATGAATCTACATCATTGTTCGTGGAGTCGGCTCTCTTGATCTCGACGTAATCCTTCTCGAGGTAATCACGGATGAGGTGGAATCATTGCTCGATGTGCTTGAATTTTTGGTGAGACCTCGGCTCCTTAGCTAGGGCTATGGCGCCATTATCATCGTAGTATAGAGGGATGGCATCTGATGGCATCACTCCAAGTTTTGTGGAGAACTTTTTATAGAAGAATGCCTCCTTTGTAGCTTTCGATTAATCAATGTACTCTACTTTCATGGTAGAATCTGCTATCACAGTCTGCTTGAAACTCTTTCAGCTGACAGCACCACCATTACACACAAACAGACTACCAGATGTCGACTTTCAACCCTGGACCTGGAGTTCGCCATTATCAAAAACCAAGAACATATCCTTAGTCCTTCTCAAGTACTTAAGGATATATTTCACAGAAGTCCAGTGCTCTTCATCTAGATTCAATTGGTATCTGCTCGTGACACTCATAGTATGGACGATATCTGGTCATATACATAGCATGGCATACATGAGGCTCCCTATTGCCGAAGCATAAGGGATCTTTCTCATGCCTTCAATCTCCTCAGGTTTGTTGGGACACATCTTTTTGGAGAGATGAATGTCATGTTTGAAGGGCACCAATCCCCTCTTGGAGTTCTCTATGCTAAACCTCTTTAGTACCTCCTCTATGTACAACTTCTGTGAGAAACCCAGCATCCTACTCGATCTATCCTTATAGACCTTAATTCCTAGAATAAAGGATGCCTCTCCTAGGTCTTTCAAAGAGAACTCTTTTGATAACCATATTTTAACTTTGGTCAATATGGGAATATCATTCCTAATGAGGATATCATCCACGTATAGTAAGAGGAAGACAACAACGCTCCCACTGACCTTTTTGAATACACAGTTTCTCCTCATTCTTAATGAATCCAAATAATTTGATCACATCATTAAAATGAGCAATCCAGCTCCGAGATTCTTGCTTAAGTCCACAGATGGACCTTTGTAGCTTGTAGACCTTATGATCAGTATCACTGGATGTGAAATCTAGCGACTGTTCTATATAGATATCTTTCTCAAGATATCCATTTAAGAAGGCCATTTTCATGTCCATTTGTCATATTTCATAATCAAAATAGGCTACAACAACAAGCAATGTATGGATGAATTTCAGCATGGCTACTGGCGATAAGGTATCGTCAATGCTTTCGCACTGACTATACCCTTTCACCACAACCTAGCCTTGAATGTCTCCACTTTCCCATCTACACATATCTTTCTCTTATAGATCCATTTACACCCAATAGGTACGATACTTTCAGATGGATCTACCAAGGTCTAGACTTGGTTTTAGTGCATTGAGTCAATCTCTGACTTTATTGCCTCTAACCATTTCTCAAAGTCGATATCTAATATCGCCTCGTCATAGATTTTGGGATCATCACCATAACCACTTATCCGCCTGTTGTTTCTTGACATGAGCCAGACAATCCCAAATTCTGAGGTGACTCAGACTTAATTTCTTACCATACCATATCTTATACGGTGTGGTAGGAATAGTTTTAGAGGAAATCCTACTCAGTAAATATATAGCGCTCATTAGACTATGTCCCTAAAGAAACTCAGGGAGTTTCTTGAAGCTCATCATAAATCAGACCATGTCTAATAAGGTCTAATTTCTCTATTCTGAAACCTCATTGAGTTAAGGTGTTCCAGGTGGAGTCCATTAAGACACATTGCCATTTTACTTAAGATAGTCTAGAAATTTTTGACTAAGGTATTCACCTCCTCGATCTGATCGAAGAACCTTAATGGATTTTCTGATTTATTTTTCTACTTCATATCTGAATTCTTTGAACTTTTCAAAAGCTTCAGATTTATATCGCATCAAATACACAAATCCATACTAAGATAAATCATCGATAAAGATGATGAAGTAGACATAGTTGTCTCTTATCGACACATCAAATGGGCCACACACATCAGTATGTATTAGGGCAAGTAGGTCTGTGGCCATTTCCCTATGTCCTACAAAAGGGAGCCTGGTCATTTTGCCATGAAGGCATGATTCATAGGTCGGATATGACTTGAAAGTCAATGGACTCAATAGCCTAGATTTCTCTAATTTATTAACCTTGTCTCTAATTTATTAACCTTGTCTAAAGGTGCCATAGATACCGATCATTTAGACTATCCCTAGGTCATTTTGATCCTATAACATTCACATTTTGCTCGATATTGAAAATAGAAAAATCAATATGTAACTGGTAGAGACCATTTATAAGGAAACCACTTGCAATTTTATTTCTTTCATAAAGAATATTACAATGGTCCTTAAGAAAACTAATTACATAGCCTTCCTATGCTAAACATGAAATAGAAATCAAATTCCTACTTGCTGCAGGCACATAAAAATTATTTTTAAGTACTAAGTCTAATCTTGATGGTAATCATAGAGAGTAGGTTCCCACGGCTATAATAGTAACTCTTGCTCTATTTTTGATGCATAGGATCATCTCACCATCCCTCAGCCTCCTGCTATCCTCAAGATCCTGCATAAAAGTGCATAGTGAGCAGTAGAACCAGAGTGAAGCACCCAACTGAATGTAGAAGAAACCATAAGGTTAGATTCTATAACAAGCATACCTCCAAAAGTACCTACCTCCTTCTTGTTCTTCAGGTTGGCCAGGTACAAGGGGCAGTTTTGCTTCCAATGACCGTTTGTGTTGCAATAAAAATATTTTTCTTTATCAGCGTCCTTCTTCGGCTCTATATTTTCTTCTTCCCACCATCCACCTTCTACCTTTTCATGAACTTCTTCTTCTATCTAAAAGACTTTTCTTGAAAAAAGTCTACTCCACAGTAAGTACTGAGCCTTTAGAATCTTTCATAGAAAGCTCAACAGTAACCAGCATATTCATAAGTTCTGCTAGAGTATTCTATAGTTTGTGCATATGGTAGTTCATGATGAACTGTCCATATGCATCAGTCAAGGATTGCAAAATTACATCAATCTGTAAATTCTTGTCCAACATGACACCGAACTTCTCATGTTCTTCTAAGTCCTTGATCATCATCAGATAATGATCTTGGACCGACTGCCCATCATACATTTGGATCTTAAAAGGTCTTCTAGTGACTTGATATTTGGCTGTGCAACTTTGTTCACCAAATAATTCTTACAAGTGAACCAACATTTGGTGGCTAGTCTTTATGTCTTCATGTTGGAGCTGGAGCTCATCAGACAATGAGCCCAACATGTAATACCTGACTTTGTTATCATCATCCATCCACTTTTTTAGAGATGCCCTCTGATCAGTGGATGGATGGGTTGGTAAAATGAGAGGGTCCTATTCCAACACATGAGTCAACTTCTTAGAATCGAAAATAATTTTGAAGTTTCGGAGCCAATCCTTGAAGTTAGATCTGGTCAGTCTATGGGTGTCCAGGATATGGGCTAGTGGGTTGGATGCAGACATTTTTTGATAGAGAGTCAAAGTTTCTAGTTACATTTTATAATTAGACTTAATTAATTTATTTAAAAATTTTATTTTTAAATAAATTAGGCTCCCACTATTTTTTTGGATTCCTACACTTTCTTGGTAGAGATGCAAAAATCTTGACGATCGATTAATTTCTAGTAGGTGGTGCGGTCCCACCGACTGGCTCACCACCTCACCTAACAATTATTGGTGATGGGTCAATCGATGAGTGGATAACTCTTATCCTATGATTATCTAATCATGGTGCACCTAATCCTGGTCTCTAATTCATGAACCTCATCATGTCCAGAATATTGATCCACTTCTTAGTTAAGTCAGACCCACCATTTGCATGAATTGAATTTCTAATTAGTTTTCTCATCATATCAAAAATATTGAGTCCAATGCATTCTCCAAACCAGAGCATCCAATGCCTAATGGATGTGGTTGCATCTTTTCGATGCAACTGAACCATTGTAACTAGTCAAGAAAAATCAACCTCGAGAAGGGCCCGCACATCTATAATAGTGGAAGACCTATTGACTTAATCTTTTCTTAGGGAGATTCAATTTATATCTCCTAGACTTGACTCAGTTATAATGGTTATGACAAGCCTAGTGACATGGGTTAGCTTGAACTGTTAGCCACCTCAAATCAGAATTAGGTTAACACAAATGGCCAGGTAAGTGAGACCAGTGGAAGGGATATACCATTAACTTGACAAAAATGTATTTAGGTCGAGTAGCTCCCAATTAAAAACCAATCAATCATATCTGCCAATCTTATCTTAGACATCAAATTATTGAACTAGAACTAATCCGATTAGCCTATAATCCAGGCTCGAACCATGAAGTCAAATTAGGTTTTAATTGGATCGATCACATAGGGCTGTGAGTCGACCTTGATTCAGACTTACAACTATTGGGTTTGTCAATTCTAAGCACTCTTGGTCCCACCTAATCAACTCTTGATTTGGTTTATTCAACTGCTAGAACTAATTGAGCTATCCAAGCCCGAACCTAATTTTATGAAAATATCTTAGATCTGAAAATTCTCAATTTTAGACCTAATTAGTTTCATAATCATAATTTTTAATTAAGTTTGGGTTCATAAATAAAAAATATATATCAAAATTCTATAGTTTCAGGATCTAGAGTTTTGCAGAAAAATAAGTTTTGATTTCTGATTAAGGACGAATGCACAACACCCCCACACGCCATAAGAACACCCAATTGAATAGAAGGAGAGGGTTTTTAAATCCTAATTTGTTCTCATGATCAGATGGCCAATGGGAATGCCTTAATCAGAAATATAATTGAAACTACAAAACTAGTTAGATCTAGATCATATATCACATATATAATTAATGATCTAACTAATACATACTTTGCATACATCTCATGTATCATCACTAAATTAAACATGCATATTTTTTAGATCTAAAATATCATATATAACATCTAAAAAATAGATTTAAATTTGATCATATCAAAATAAAACTATTCTAGATAATTTATAGAACTATTCTACAACTAGTCTAAACATGCATCTTTTCATATCAAATATGAATAAATCAAAAATTAAAAATATTATTTTCTATTTTTTAAATATAATTACAATAATTATAATATCAATAAAATAAAAATTAAATAGATCTAAAATTATATTTAATCAAATTAACAACATGATTATAGTAGACTACACATAGAACTATTCTATTCCTAGTCTAGTCATGCATCTCATACATATTAGATTTAAATAATTTAATTTTAATTTTTTTAATTTTAGATCTAATCATATCCGATGTGATATCTAAAACTTTATAATATTAAATTAAAAATAAAAATAAAATTAGATCTAAAGTAGATCTGAAGAACTATAACTTGGCTCTGATACCAATTGAAGAAAAAACCTATTTTTCCGACACATGATCATTCAGATCTGATTGGATCTGAAGAAATATTTTAAAATTATTTTTGCTAAAATTCTAATTAAATCTAAGACTTCTTAGATCTAATCATAGAGATCTTATATTAGGAGTTAAAAATAAAATTCAATCAAATTTAGTTTTAAGTACCTGATTTGGTAATCTAATTACCTTGCGATGATCCTATTGATTCTCGAGGTTCTAGAAGGAGCCACTCACGTGCCTGGCCTCTACTAGTATCTACTCAAGCAAGATTTGAACATCTTATCCTAATAAATTTTTCCTCAAAAAATTAGATCTGGATCTGATTTGAAAAGCCTTCAAAGTGACTTTTGAGGGCAGCCTGTTCATTTCATAAATACCATCGCGTAGATGCTGAATTTTGTGCAAAATCTTGGACCTTTAACTCAGATTTGTGCCTAACTTTTTGGGCATGTAGAAAAGAGGGAGAGAGAGGATAGAGGGGGTGTGGATATTTGAGGGAAGGCTCCTTTGGCTGTGGAAAAAATAAATTACCTTGAGGCAATTTCATAAGAAGAGTTCTTATACAAGACATAGCACCATAAAAGGTCCCTTTGGCTAAAAACCTTACTAATTCAGCCATTAAGACTCTTGGACCAGATCTCCATGAAAAACCCTAGATCCCATCTAGCTTTGATGCTAAAAATCCATCTGAAAGGTGGCGACTGAAAGGATAAGGAAGAGTCCATGTGCATCAAGGACTCTTCCCTCAAGAGTTTAATCTAAATCAAACTCTATCAAAACCAAGCCTAGGCACGTCCAAAAATCATGAAATTTTTCCCACCCAAAGTAAAACTCATACACTATCATATATATAAAAAATATAGTAAAATGTTTTCTAAAGAATTTTCTAAAATTCTCTGATCATAAGATCCTCAATTCTCTTAATTGGGTCAACAATTGACCCTAGTCCAATTGCACTAGGAATGAATTTAATTTTCATAATTAATCTAACCTGGACTTATTCCAGTCAAATAAAAATAAATCCATTCAAGATATAGAAATAAGTCAAATCAAATTTGACTTGGTTGTGATGAATTAGAAAGATTATAGAAGAAGATAGTCAGGCTCAATCGTGTGCTAGCTCGATTACCTTGAACCTGATTGGATCTAATCAAAATCAATCGAACTAGGTTAGATCAATTGATGACATCTAGATCCAAATCCTTGTTTGTGTGATCTAGTTAGATTTAGTTTCAAATGGTAATGAAATATGTCATGATCTCCATCATCGATATCATTGAAACAACTTTTGATGGATCAAAACTTTTCTAATTTATACAATTAAAATGATCGATCATGAAAATCATTCAATTGCTCCTAAAATCTATCAGTGACACCTAGCAGTACATGGTGGCAATCTATCAGAGCTGAAAGTAAATCTCTCAGTGCAACTACCTGTGTGATTGGGTTCTTCTATCTTGAGCCCAAATAGGATTAGGGTTAAGGTAAACTCGACAAACCCAATATCTATCGTATGAATTAATCATTTGATTTGAGTCCTATGTGAAATCCTTATAGAAACTTTTTCTATCATCTTCACTCTGCTATAGCCATGTGCTTATGGACTCGATTCTCATGATCATCATAGGGCTACTCCTCATCTACCGAGGTAGATAGATCCCTTATTGGTGCAATCCAATTCCTACAATGAATGTACTATAGCCACATACACCTTAGGATTTCGAATGGCTAGGAGATCGAGTTATGGTGTAGTCAAACTACAACACCCTCAAGATGAATTATCGATGCACCTTAGGTCAAAGAACCAGACACACTATTGCAACATCGAGCCTGTCATCGATGAGAAGGTAAACTTTCTTATGAATGCTCGAGGTGGTCATGCTCAGTGCCCTCATTCTCTAACGAGTATCTATATTCTCACTCTAGTATCTCCACACCATAGACTCAAGACTCATCTACTCAAAAGAAGCGGTCATACACCAAACTTCTGGATCAATCACTATCCTTATGATGATCCTACGATCGGAAGTAATTTATGAGTTAATTATAAAAATTATTATCTTAAATTTTTAACTCTTTGAAAATATGAATTATCATTATTGACCCAAAGGATGTATCACATACACTTTAAATATACACTGTGATAGAAAATAATTTTTTTATTTATTTATAGTTAAAATTATAAATTTGCCTTTAGAAGTGTATTACAAGTGTTAGCCAACCTGGCATATAAGGCACATATCTAACAAACTCCTACTTGACCTAAAGCCAATTAGCTGGAAATCTAAGTCCCATCTTCTCAAAATTAACTTCGATCTTTTGTGGTCCCAACGGCTTTATCAGTGCATCAATCACATTGTCTATGGTGTCGACTCTCTTAACCTTGACGTATCTTTTCTTGAGGTAATCACAGATAAGGTGGAATCACCACTTGATGTGCTTGGATTTTTGGTGAGACTCGGCTCCTTAGAAGAGCTATGGTAATATTGTTGTTACAGTATAGAGGAATAGCATCTGATGGCATCACTCTGAGCTCTACAGCGAACTTCTTATACCAGAATGCCTCCTTCATAGCTTTTGATGTAGCAACGTTCTCTGCTTTCATAGTAGAATTTGCTATCACTGTCTACTTGGAACTCTTCCAGCTAATAGCACCTTCATTGCACACAAATAGACTTTCAGATATCGACTATCGATCATCTATATCGGACATAAAGTTTGAGTCTGTATACCCCTAGACCAGGAGTTCTCCATTACCAAAGATTAGAAACATATCCTTAGTCTTTCTCAAGTATTTAAGGATACATGTCATAGAAGTCTAGTGTTCTTCATCTGGATTTGGCTAATACCTGCTCGTGACACTCATAGTATGGGCAATATCAGGTCATGTACATAACATGACATACATGAGGCTTTCTATTACCAAGAATAAGGGATCTTGCTCATGCGTTCAATCTCCTCAAGTGTGCTAGGGCAAATCTTCTTGGAGAGATGAATGCCATGTCTAAAGGGTACTAAACCCCATTTTGAGTTTTCCATGCTAAACCTTTTTAGCACCTCCTCCATGTACTACTTCTATGAAGGTCCTAGCATCCTATTCGGTTTATCTCTATAGACCTTAATTTTTAGAATAAAGGATGCTTTTTCTAAGTTTTTCATAAAGAACTCTTTAAATAACCACATTTTAATTAGGGTTCGCATGAAAATATCATTTTCAATTAGGAGGATGTCATCCATGCACAATACAAGAAAGATAATAGTACTCCCACTGATCTTTTTGAAAACATAGGGCTTTTCCTTATTTTTGATGAAACCAAATGATTTGATAACATCATTGAAATGAGAATTCCAGCTCCAAGATGCTTGCTTAAGTCCATAGATGGATATTTACAGCTTGCAGACCTTATGATCAGCATCTCTAGATGTGAAACCTAGTGGCTGTTCTATATAGATATCTTCCTTAAGATATCCATTCAAGAATGCCATTTTCACATCCATCTATCATATTTCATAATCAAAATAGGCTGCAATAGCAAGTAGTGTGTGGATGGATTTTACCATGATTACTGACGAGAAGGTATCTTGATAGTCAATGCCTTCGCCTTGACTATAATCTTTTGCTACAAGTCTTGCTTTGAATGTCTCTATATTTTCATCAGCACTAATCTTTCTCTTATAGATTCATTTACATCCAATAGATAGTATATCTTTAGGTTGATCTACCAAGGTCTAGACTTGGTTTGAGCGTATTAAGTCAATTTCTGACTTCATTGCCTCTAACCATTTCTCAAAGTCGATATTTGATATCGTCTCATCATAGATCTTGGGATCATCACCATGAACCCCATTTTTCGTGAGGAATATTTTTTCTATATCTTCTTGAATAGTACCTAAATATCTTTCAAGAGGATGGAAAATTCTAGTTGATTTTCAAGGTAAAAGAGGTAGTGTTTAGACTAGCTCAATCTGATCGGGTTCAAAAGGTTTCTTAGCTCATTGCTGTTCGGAGACCTTCTCCTCAAGCCTAATCTATCTATCAATGCCACCATTTTGAATAAACTATTTTTCAAAAAAAATGGCATGTCAACTCACAATCACATTATGATCTTTTAGAAGATAGAAATAATATCCTAACAACTCTTTAGGATATCCAATGAACCGAGCTCTAAAGGATCTAGATTCTAACTTGTCTGCCTGCTATCTCTTGACATGAATTAGATAACCCCAAATTTTGAGATGACTCAGACTTGGTTTCTTACCATGCCATATCTCATACAATATGATAGGAATAGTTTTAGAAGAAATTTTATTCAGTAAATATATAGCAGTCATTAGACTATGTCTCCAAAGAAACTCAGAGAGGATCGTGAAGCTCATCATGGATCAGACCATATCTAATAAGATCAAATTTTTCAATTTGGAAATCCTATTGAGTTAAGGCATTCCAGGTGGAATCCATTGAGAGACTATGCCATTGTCCTTAAGATAGTCTAGAAATTTTTAACTAAGATATTCGCCTTCTCGATCTGATTGAAGAACCTTAATGGACATTCCTATTTATTTTTCTACTTAATGTCTAAATTCATTGAACTTTTCAAAAGCTTTAGACTTATGTTGCATCAAATACACATATTCATACCAAAATAGATCATCGATAAAGATGATGAAGTAGATGTAGTTGCCCCTAGCCAACACATCAAATGGGCTACACACATCTGTGTATACCAAAGCAAGTAGGTTGTGGCCCTTTCCCCATGTCCTACAAAAGGAAGCTTGGTCATTTTGCCATGAAGGCATGATTCATAAATCGGATATAACTCAAAAGTCAATGGACTCAATAGGCTGAATTTTTTCAATTTGTTAATCCTATCTTCTGCTATATGACCTAGCCTAAGGTGCCAAAGATACCTATCATTTAGACTATCCCTAGGTCGCTTTGATCCTATGGCATTCATGTTTTGCTCAATATTGAAAATAGAAATATCAATATGTAACTAGTAAAGATCATTTATTAGAAAATCACTTGCAATTTTATTTCTTTCATAAAGAATATTACAATGATCCTTAAGAAAACTAATTACATAGCCTTCCTGTGCTAAACATAAAATAGAAATTAAATTTCTGCTTACTGCAGGCACATAAAAATAATTTCTAAGAATTAAATCTAATCTTGATGGTAGTCGAAGAGGGTAGGATCCCACGACCATAGTAGAAACTCCTACTCCATTTCTGATGCATAGAATCATCTCACCATCCCTCAGCCTCCTACTCTCCTTAAGACCCTGCATAGAAGTGCACAAGTGAGCACTCGAACCAGAGTCAAGCATCCAACTGAATGCAGAAGAAACTTTAAGGTTAGATTCAATTACGAGCATACCTCTAGAAGGACTTGCCTTCCTCTTGTTCTTCAGGCTGGCCAAGTATAGAGGGCAGTTTTGTATCTAGTGGCCATCGGTGTTGCAATGAAAATATTTTTATTTGTTAGCGGCCTTCTTCTTCGACTCTGCCTTCTTCTTCTTCCTACCATCCATCATTTGCTTCTTTATGGTCTTCTTTTTCTTTCCAAAAGACTTTCTCTTGGAAGAAGTTTGCTCCACAGTATGTACTGAGCCTTTAGAACCTTTCATGGAAAGCTCAGTAGTAAACAGCATGCTCATAAGTTCAGACAAGGTATTCTGAGGTTTATGCATATGGTAGTTCATGATGAACTGCTCATACGCATCAATTAAAGACTACAGAATTATATCAATCTATAGATCCTGATCTAACTTGACACCAAGCTTCTCAAGCTCTTTTAAGTTCTTGATGATCATTAGATAATGATCTAGGATGGACTGCCCATCATACATCTGAACCTTAAAATGTCTCCTAGTGACTTAATATTTGGCTGCGCGACACTGTTCACCAAACAACTCTTGCAGGTGAGCCAACATTTGGCAGCTAGTCTTTATGTCTTCATGTTGGCGCTGGAGTTCATCAGACATCAAGCTCAACATGTAATACCTTGCTTTATATTCTTCATCCATCCACTTTTCAAGAGACGCTCTCTATTCAGTGGATAGATGGGCTAAAGTGGAAGGATCCAATTTCAACATGTGAGTCAACGTCTCAAAATCCAAAATAATTTTGATGTTCTGAAGCCAATCCTTGTAGTTGGGTCCAGTCAGTGTATTGGTGTCCAGGATACGGGCTTGTGGGTTGGATGCAGATAATCTTTTTATAGAGAGTCAAAATTTCTAGTTAGATTTTATAATTAGACTTAATCAATTTATTTAAGGATTTCATTTTTATTGGAGATAAACCCAGATCCCGCCGAAGTCTAGTCTGATGCCTAGCCTAATGTAACTTGTAATCACGAAAGAGCTTTGATTGAAAATTCTTCCTCTAGTGGCCAAACCCCTCCAAACTCCTTCAGCAGCCAAACTCCTCCAGCGGTTGAACTCCTCCAGTGATCGAACTGCTTCCAAATATCTCCATCAATCGGACTCCTTCCAAACTTTTTCTTGAACTGAACTTCTTCCAGACTTCTCCTTCAGCCAAACTTCTCCATCAGTTGGACTCCTTCCGATCTTCTCCATCAGTCGGACTCCTTTCAGACTTCTCCTTCGATCAAACTTCTCCACCAGTCAGACTCCTTCTAGACTTCTCCATCAGTCGAACTCCATCAAGATTCCTCCAGTAGATTACTTTTAGATTTCGAGTAGTATTCCTTTCGGATGATCCCCTCTAACCGTATTCTCTTTAGGAGTCCGAACTCCTCTAGAATTGATGAACGTCAAAGCTCTTCACCAACCAACACCTGCTTCCTCCAAACTTCGACTATTAAATCTCAACAAATGGGCACATCATAGCAACGAACACCTCTCTCTATAACAAACTCAATATGGCTCCGAGCGGCCCACCATCGGATGGTTATAGCTATCATTATCAATCTGCTACAAGCGACCCCACTACCAAACAATTATGGCTATCATTATTAGTCTGCTATGGGCAACACCTCTTTCCATAATAAATTTCATGTGTCCTCAAGCGGCCCACTATCAGATGATTATAGTTGTCACTATCAGTCTCTTACAGACTTTGTCTATAAAAAGGAATCCTCTAGATATATTTTTTCTAAGCTCTCTTCTTCTTTCAAAAATTTTGTTGAATTCTTTCCTGAGCACTCCATTTCTATTGGCTAGAAGAGCTGACTTGATCATCGAAGGATCATATCGGAGCCACCACCACCGACTCCGGATGGAACATTATTTTGTAGGTCATCAACGGTGATCTCTTCTTCCTTAACTCTAGCTTGATCTGACATCAATCAGATTTTGCACCAATAGGATTAGCACTAGAGGAAGGGCTCCCTATTTTTAAGGTACCCTTTTTCTTAAAGAAGTGCTCAGTCAACCCTGTGGATCTTCTTCAAGGTTCATCTCCATCCTCTCCCTCAATCTCAAGAAATACCTCCAAAGAAGATGACTATCCAAAGATCTACCGCTTCTACCACTAGATCTGAGCCAGATCCATCCATTCCTATTCCATCGCCAGTGCTTCAGTCTCCTTCTCCATCAACGGCCATGGTAGATTCAGAGCAGTTTGACCTGCTGATGCAGTGGATTCAGAGCGTCACCAAAATAGTGCAGGCCATGTGGCAACCTCCGATAGCAGTCTGCTAGAAAACTCACCATCAGGATGTCAGAAATTGATCCCAAGGAGGAGCACTTGGGCTAGCATACCCATCACCCCTGAGAAGAAAAAATAGAGAGCAGAGGATCCTTATTCGGATCATGATTCTTCTCCGAACGAGACGTTCCCCATCTACAGTTGGAAGCCTTCCAAGATCTATGATCGAGATGACATCATCGATCAGAAACTATGGGAGTTGGATCGGTGGATTGAGAAACTCCATCACATTGCCCCGGCTCACCATGACAACGTTTGCACCGATACTCCTTTCTCTCTCTGAATTATGCGAGAGCCCATTCTGCCAAACTTCAAGCTTTCCCAATTTAAAATCTACGATAGAACCTCTAATCCGATCGATCACTTAGAGGCCTTCTGGACCATAATGCTGCTCCATGGCACACTAGATGCCATCTTATGGCAAGCTTTTCTATCTACCTTAAAGAAAACAGCAAGAAACTGGTACTCGATGTTGAAGCCGGGTACGATCTTCTCTTTTGACTAGATGAGCCATCAGTTCATGGGTCATTTTGTTAGTAGCCAGTGTCCCCACCGAGATTTGGATTCTCTGATGAATATCAAGCAGAAGGAGGAGAAATCTATCCGAGATTATGTCACCCGATTTAATACTGCTGTATTGGAGGTCCAGAATCTAAACTAGTCTGTTGTAATGGCTGCACTCAAGGGCAGTCTTTGGAAGAATGATATGTTATTCTCCCTGGAGAAGAAGTACCCCAAAAACTTTGCTGATTTGCTTGTTCGGGTTGAAGGATATACCCGAGCGGAAGAAGCCTTCAAGTTGAAGGATAAGGAAGCCGCAGGAGAGTGGTGGGAGGACGAGTCTAATAGACCCACCACTGATGGAGGACCAAATGAAGTTTGACCATGCTCATGGACTCCCATCGAGCATAAGCGAGCTTAAACTCCTCCTCGAGCTCATCGTCAAAGAAGCTCCGATAGAAGGGCATGAAGAAGTTCTCCTCTTAGAAGGTTTCACTACTATGCCCCCCTTAATGCTCCTAAAACTTAAGTTCTGATGGAAACTAAGAATCAGCTATCAAGATCAGAATAATTACGAACTCTCTCAAACAAGCATAATTGAAGCAAGTACTATTTGTATTATCATGATAATGGCCACGATACTGAAGAATGCATTCAACTCCAAGATGAGATCGAGAAGCTCATCAGGAGAGGCCGACTGGGTTGATTCCTCAGACATCGATCTGAAGCAAGAGAAGATCAGCTAATGATGCTTCCACAGTCAGAACCGTCAATAAGGAAGGAACAACGAGGAGATTGGCCACCTCTCGGCATCATCAATACTATCTCTAAAAAATTTAGTACTTCGATGAGCCGCCATCTCTCAGTCTCAAAGCAAGAGAAAGCTTGCCACAAATTGGAAAGGCCCATTTAAAATAGAGGTCATCCGACCCAGAACTTATCGTCTGAAGGATCTTGGAGGAATAATTTTTTGACGATCTTGAAATTCAGAAAATATGAGAATGTACTGTTAGTAATTTTTCTTCAATAAAACTCTTCCATTTTAATATTATTATTTAAAAAATTTATGATGATAGAAAAAAAGCAATCAAAAGTAGCCATGTTAGGAATAGGAAGAGAACCTCGTCCTAATATGAGCAAGTCGAAGACCTACAGTTATTTAAGACATGAGGAGAACCTCGTCCTAACATGAGCAAACTCGAAGGCTTCATTCATTTTAGATGAGTTGAGGGGAGAGGCCTTAACAACGACCCTAATGTGCCCTTACAGCCCATTAGAAATAGGAGGAGAACCTCATCCTAAAATGAGCAAAGTCGAAGACCTCATCGATATAAGATAAGATGGAGGGAGAGGCTGTACCGACGATCCTAACGCACTCCCGTAAGCCATGTTAAGAATAGAAGAAAAGCCTCATCCTAACATTAGCAAAAGTCGAAACCTCATAGACCAAAGATGTGGAGAAGGAAGAAGCTTGGTGAAGAAACCATACACGTGCTTTTCTATGACAATCTGACTACATCAAATGCAAAAAGGAAAGATCGACTACCATATTAGATGGTCCCACCTCCATGTCATCTTCCTCCTCCTCCCAAAAGCCGAGGTCATCCTCGGGGAATCTTCGGGCTATCCTGCCTTCACACACTTCCTATCCAAACTCAACAGGAGATAAGATCTCCTTCAATCTTAACAGGAGATAGGATCTACTTCAACCTTGATCGAAGATAAGATCTCCCTTAAGCTTCAACTTTAATAGGAGATAGGATCTCCTTCAACCATGATCAGAGATAAGATCTCCTCCGAGCATCAACCACAATAGAAGATAAGATCTCCTTCAAGCTCAATAGGAGATAAGATCTCTCCTGAGTTTTAACCTCAACTGAAGATAAGATCTTCTTCAACCTCGATCGGAGATAAGATCTCTCCCGAGCTTCAACCTCAATAGGAGATAAGATCTCCCTCGAGCTTCAACTTCAATAGGAGATAGGATGTCCTACAACCTCGATCGGAGATAAGATTTATCTCGAGCTTCATCCTCAATAGGAGATAAGATCTTCTCCAAATTTCAACCTCGATTGGAGATAAGATCTCCTCCAAGCTTCAACTTCAATAAGAGATAGGATCTTCTTCAACCTCGATTAGAGATAAGATCTTTCTCGAGTTTCAACCTAGACTAAAGATAAGATCTTCTCCAAGCTTCAACTTCAATAGGAGATAGGATCTCCTTCAACCTCGATCGGAGTTGATCTTTCCTGAGCTTCATAAAGAGAAATCCTGATTTCTCGAACCAGGTTCGTTCAGATCTGATCGGATCAAGAGATATATTTCAAAAAATTTTCTCTTTGATCCACATCAAATCTAGGATGTTTTAGATCTAATTTTTATTATTCTAATAATAAAAATAAAGTATAGATAAATTAAATCATATTTAATTTACCTTGATGTAGGGTAATCATATTATCCATTGATGATTCTGTAAGCAGCGGAAGATTCTGGATCTAGCCACGCAAGTGCTTGGCCTCTACTGAAAGATTCTTTTTTTTTCTAGAAGACTTTCTTTTAGAAGAAGTCCGTTCCATAGTAAGAACTGAGCTTATAGAATCTTTCATAGAAAGCTCAGCGGTGACTAGCATGTTCATTAATTCAGTAAAAAAATTTTGAAGTTTATGTATATGGTAATTCATGATGAATTGCCCATATGCATCAGTCAAAGATTGTAGAATAACATCGTTCTGCAGATCAAAGTCTAACTTCACACCGAGCTTCTCAAGCTCTTCCAAGTCTTTGATCATCACCTGACAGTGATCTTGGACTGACTGCCCATCATGCATCTTAGCCTTAAAAAGTCATTTCGTGACTTGATACATGGCTGCGCGACTCTGTTCACCAAACATCTCTTACAGGTGAGCCAACATTTGGCGAGCAGTCCTGATATCTTCATGTTAGTGCTAGAGCTCATCAAACATCGAGCCCAACATGTAATATCTGGCCTTATTATCTTTGTCTATCCATTTTTCTAGAGATGCTCTCTATTCAGCAGATGGACGGACTGATAAGGTGGGGGCTCCTAGTCCAATACATGGGTTAACTTCTTGAAACCCAAAATAATTTTGTAGTTCCTAAGCCAGTCTTTATAACTGGGTTTAGTCAGTCTATGTGTGTCCAGGATACGTGCTAATGGGTTGGACGTAGACATTTTCCTATAGAGAGTCAAAGATTCTAGTTAGATATTGTAAATATGATTTGACCAATTTCTTTAGGGATTTTATTTTTAAATAAATTAGCTCCCACTATTTTCTTGGATCCCTACAGTCCCTCTATAGAGATGCAAAAATCTCCATGATTAATGATTTTCAGTGGGTGGTGCGGTCTCACCAACTAACTCATCACCTCACCTAACAGTTATTGGTGATGGATTAGCCAATAAGTGAACAACTCTTGTTCAATGATTTTCTAATCATGGTGCACCCAAACTTGGTCTCTAATTCATGAATCTCACCATATCTGAAATATTGATCCACTCCTTAGTTAAGTCAGACCCACCATTTGCACAGACTGGATTTCTAATTGAGTCTCTCACCGTATCCAAAATATTGAGCCCAACTCATCCTCTAGCCCATAGCATCCAATGCCTAATAGACATGGTTGCATCTTTCCGATGCAACTGAGCCACTATATCCAATCGAGAACAATCAACCCCGGGAAGGGCCCGCACATCTACAATGGTGGAAGACCTCAGACTTAATCTTTTCTTAGGAAGAATTGATTTAGGTCTCATTAAACTAGACTTGTCATAGTCATAACAATTATGACTAACCTAGTGGCATGGGTTAGCTCGGATTATTGACCACCTCAAATCAGAACTGAGTCAACAAATATGGCCAGGTAAGTGAGACCGGTGGAAGGGATATGCCATTAACTCGTATAAGAATGCATTCAGATCGAGTAGCTCCCAATTAAAAACCAGTCGGTCGTATGTGCCAAACTTACCTTAGACACCAAATTATTGAGCCAGAATCAATTGGGTTAGCCTACAATCCTAGACTCTAACCTCTGAGCCTAATTAGGTCTTGCTTGATCGTGACTCGATCTTGACCCAGACTTAATCCTATTAGGCTGGTCAATTTAAGCATTGTTGATCCCATCTAACCAACTCTTGATTCGATTTGATCAACCTCTTAGACCTAATTGAGCTACCCAAGTCCAAACCCAGTATTATGAATATCTCTTACATATGAAATTCTCAATTTTAGACCTAATTAATATTCCATAATCTTAATTCTTAATTAAGTAGGGTTCATAAATAAAATATGCATAATAAATCCTAGGATTTCAGGATCTAGGATTTTGCAGAAAGTAAGTTTTCGATTTCTGATTAAGGACGAATGCGCAACACCCCTACATGTCATAAGAACATCCCATCGGATAGCAGGAGAGGGCCTTTAAATCCTTCTTCATTCTTATGACCAGATGGCTAAGAGGAACACCTTAATTAGGAACGTGTAATACTACAAAACACTTTTAGATCTATATCATATATCTCATATACAAATTAGATCTAATCATGGCATATTTTGCATACATCTCATGTATCGAATCATGCATATTTTTAGATCTAAATTATCTTATAATAATCTAAAAAATTAGATTTAAATTGATCTTATCAAAATAAACTCTAATCTAGATAACTATGTAGAACTATTCTACAACTAGTCTAGACATGCATCAATCATATCTCATATGATGTTAAAATTAAATAATTTTTATTTGCTATTTTTTAGATGTTATTATAATAATTATAATATCAAAAAATAGTAAATAAATAGATCTAAAATATGATTTAATCAAATTAAATTATAAACATGCAAGACTATTCTATAGAACTATTCTATTCTAGAACTAGTCATGCATATTTTCTAATCTTAGATCCAAATTATTTAATTTTAATTTTTCTAATTTTAGATCTGATCACATCTCATGTGACATCTAAAATTACTTATTTTCTAATTAAAATAATTATAAAATTAGATCTAAATACTTTAGAATCTTGGCTCTCATACTAGTTGAAGGAAAATCCTGATTTCTCAGATCAGATTCGTTCAGATCTGATCGAATTAGGAGATATATTTTAAAAATTTTTCTCTTTGATCTAAATCAAATCTAAGATATTTTAGATCTAATTTTTATTATTCTAATAATAAAAATAAAATAAAGATAAATTAAATTATATTTAATTTATCTTGATGTAGGGTAATCCTATTACCCGTTGATGATCCTGTAAGTAGCGGAAGGTTCTAGATCTAGCCATGCAAGTGCTGTTAGATATATGTGCCCTAGAAGCCAGAATTGGCTGACACTTGTAATACACTTCTAGGGGCAAAATTATAATTTTGACTATAATGAATAAAATGGGTTATTTTCTATCACATATGTGTATTTAGTGTCTGTGATACATCCTTTGAGTTAATGGTAATGATAATTCATATTTTCAAGAGTTGAAAATTTAAGACATGAATAATCATTATTAACTCATAAAATTGCTCCCGACCATAGGATCATCACGAGGATGGTGATTGATCCAGAAGGTTGGTGTACAATCGCTTCTCTTTAGTAGATGAGTCTTGAGTCTACGGTGTGGAGACACCGGAGCGAGAGTACAGGTACTCGTTAGAGAACGAGGGCACTGAGCGTGACCACCTCGAGTAGTCATTAGGGAGTCTACCTTCTCGTCAATGACTGACTCGATGCTGCAGTAGTGTGTCTGGTTCTTTGACCTAAGGTGCATCGGCAGTTCACCTTGAGGGTGTTATAGTTTGACTACACCATTACTCGATCTCCTAGCCATATGGAACCCTGAGGTGTATGTTGGCTATAGCATGTTCATTGTAGGAACTGGATGGCATCAAGATGGAATCTATCTACCTCGGTGGTAGAGGAGAAGCCCTATGATGATCATGAGAATCAAGTCCAGAAATCCATGGCCATGGTAGAGTGAAATAATAGAAAGAGTTTCTATTTAGATTTTCACATCGGACTCGAATCGAATGATTACATCATATGACAGAGACTAGGGTTTGACGAGTTCACCTTAACCCTAATCTGATCGGGGCTCAAGATAGAAGAACTTAATCACACAGGTAGCTGCACCAAGAGGTTCGCATTCAGCTCTGATGGGTTGCCACCATATACTGCTAGGTGTCACTGGTGGATTTTGGGAGCAATTAGAATGATTTAGATGATCGATCATTCTAGCTGTTCGAATCAGAAGAGTTCTGATCCATCGAAAGGAGTTTCGATGATGTCGATGATAGAGATCATGACATATCCCATTACCATACAGAACTGAACCTAACTGGGTCACACAAACAAGGGTTTGAATCTGGTGATCATCAATTGAACTGATCTAGTTCAATTGATCTGAATGAGATTCAATTAGGTTCAAGGAAATCGTGCTAGCACTCGATTGAACCTAACGTTCTTCTTTTACTATCATAAATAAGTTGTCCTGATCTGAGCCAAAGGAGTTTGTGCTCAATCAGAGGCCTTCATATGGTCTGACTGGAGGTTGTCCAAGTCAGAAAAGGTTGTCTTATTTTGTAAGACATTACCTGCCATTTTTGGTCACCTGCCATTTCTTGTTCTTTGACTTTGGTCAAAAGTCTACCTTTGACTGGTCAAACGTTGACCATTGACACTTTGACTTTTGACCACATGTCATGCACCTATTGGAGAGCTGGTGGGGGCCTGTCCCCTGCCAGAACCTGGCAAGGAGGAGGGCGCACGCCACCCTAGGCGTGTGCCCAAGTTGGAGGCGCCTAGGAGTCCTTGTTGGACAAGGACTCCATCTCCTTTTTGGATTCCAATTAGAGTTCTTCTAAGAACCAACTTTGACTGGTCTTAGGCGCCCTCTAAGGAGGAATCCAGGGGACTCTATTCCCACCAATCAGATTTAGATCTGATTTCACAAAGGGTTATGATTGGTTGGGAAGAAGAGAAGTTGGATCACAGTCATAGTCTATAAATAAGACCCTGTGCCCAACTCAAATTAAAAAAAATGAGATGATTGAATCATAATTTCCACGCCCCAAGGCTACCTCTCTCCTCTCTTCCTCCATGCCAAACCACCTTCTCCCCTCCTCTCTACATCCAAAAGGAGTTTTGGATTTTTGTTGGTGCGATCAGATCAAGAGAAAGGCGACCAAAAGCTAAGAAGGCTGCGCTGCTGCAAAGGACGACTGCTGATCTTCAAAAGGAGTTTTGAAGATCCTCCAGATCAGATCCAGATCTAATTTTTG
>QRFJ01002354.1:7500-25666 GCA_006176705.1 Cocos nucifera | reverse complement strand
TCAGGAGATCAAATGAGTTCTTCATTCATTCATTGAATGATAAATAACTACAAGTGAAGGAGATACATGATTTACATAATAGAAGATCCAATATTTCACAATTGTATCTAGAATAACTGGAAAAGTGGAAACAAGACTAGATATAATTTGATCATTATGAACCAATCCAAAATCGTTGTAGACCGAACCAATCATTAGTTTCCAACCATGGGTTGAATGAAATCCAATCCATAAATCAGTAACTAAAAGAATCAAAAAAGCTTTTATTGTGTCACTTAAGTTGTAGAGGAATTCCTGAATCCAAGAATTAAGAATGACAAGTTCTTCATTACCCAGAATAAAATAACCACTTAGAATAGCGAAACAAATTATATTTGTCGACAAATCCAAAATGATATGGAGATGATATTCATTGTGTGTTTTGACCAATTGTATCGTTTTCTTGTGTATTCCTATACGAAGTTTTTATATATGCATCTCCAGGTACTCCTTTATCATTTCATCCAAGAGGAATAGTTCTTCCAATCTATGAATCTTTCTAGAATGTTTTTCTCTTGAATATCATTCAAAAAAGTTTCGGATTTCCCGGTATTCCACCAGTTAGTAACCCAAGGTTCCAAACATTTATTAAATGAGAGAGGGACCCACCAGGGAAAAAATATTATGGATGAAATATATAGGAGGGAGACCCAGGCTTTCTTTTTTTTTTTTTCATTTTTATCCTAAAACGACCCTTATTTCTATTTCTATATTCCTTTCCTTCTAGATCCGAGATCTAAATTATTACACAAAAATAGGAAATAGATCCATGGGTTGCAATACCTTTTTATAGAACTTGTACTTCAGAGAAATATCAGATAGAGTCGACAGTTGTATTAAAAAGAAAATTAGCAAGTTTTTTTCCATTTTTTCTTTCAGTTCTTTTCAAAATACTTCAATTGGTACGCGCAAGAAATAGGCCAATTCGGTAGCTTTTTGTTCAATTTCTCATGGAGTAAAATACTCATCAGTACGAAGTCAAGGGGAATGGCTCCTTGGCCTCTGATTTCCATATAAAGGACACGACGAGGATAAAGACCCTCTTTAACCTCCATTCTGATTTGATTGTATATCTCTCATAAGTAAGCGAAGGAAGATGCGATACGATTTATTCCAGGAAATCCCCAACGAAAAATACACACTATTCCTTCTTTTCTATCGAATCTGTCATAACCACTACCTACATTCCATGAAATTGTGCACCACAAATAGGAGCTAATGAATAGACCTGCGATCCCATAGAAAGACATCACGATCCCTTGTGGAAAAAAAAGAATTTGCTGAGATGGAAATACGGATATCAGATTCCTACCAAGATAACTGGAAGTTCCAACCACTAAGAATCCTAGTGAACCTAAAAAAAGGATACAGGCCCAGAAAAAATTACTTGTTTTTCGAGACCCCATTATAAGTTCTATCCATATATGTTCTGATCGCCAATTCATACTCTACTAGATCCAGTTGCATTCGATTGGAATTGAGAGAATAACCCAAATGAATTTTACTTTCTTGATCCCGAAGTAACTTTCATTAACTAGCACTATTCTGATGTAAACCGTTAGAAGTAATTTGTTAGATACATTGACTTTCCATTTAAATAAAATATTCGCCGATCCATTTTTAATTTAACCAGCTATACCTGCATGTACATGCATTTATGCGGATATCATGTATCCACATAAATGCATAATAGTTCTTTCATTTGTGTTTGTAAAGAGTCACATATCATACCATATTACACTAAATAAATATCTGTATTATGATCCAGTGTTGAAATAAATTGATGGAGATTTGGTCCCATCGGATCTGGACAATCTTATTTTTTTGGACATGAAGAGATAAAGAAGCCATTGCAATTGCCGGAAAATACTAGGCCCACTAAAGGCACAAAAATAGAGGGTAAGTTGAGATCTGTCATAGAATTGGGTGCCTCGATTTAATATTTCTATCTATTAGAAAGAAAAAGATATCTTATGATATGATAAGTATATCTATCCTAATGTATATATCATAAACTGTATTATATTTATAATATTATTTTATTATATTTATAATTTTTTTATTATATATAAAAATATTATTTAATAATTTATTTATATAATAATTATATTCTAATTATTTATTAATAATTTATTTAATTTAATAAAAAATATTAATATTTAGAAATTAATATTTAGAAATGAATATTTATAAGTAGTTAATAAGTAGTTAATAAGTGCAAGGAATGTAGAACTAAATAAAATAAGTGTACCTATTCATCTTTCTACATGAATATGTATGATAATTCACTTTATTAATAAATTTTATTATTCTTTTCCCATCCTTATTTCTTTCTATCTTTCTAAACTAATTAGGAGTTTATTATGAAAATAAAAGATTTTATTAGGAGTTTGCGACTCTAACTAATTCGATCCATCCAACAAACGGGGATTCATAGTAAAAAATGGGGGTTATCGATAGATATAGAAATAACTTCTATTCTCTATTTTCTATTTATTTCTTTTTTATTTTGATTTCGATATTTTTTTTTATTGTCTATATTAATACGTAAGAAGGCCAGATAATTTTTTTTTTTAAATTTTCCCTAACTCTAATTCCTCGGAGGGAGAAATTCACTTTTTTATCCTGTTGATAGAAGGTTCATGATTACTAATCATGAATAGAGGTAGGATAAAAAAATAGATCTGGAGGAAAAACGAAAAAGTAATTACCCGAAACTTCTAACTCTTATTACAAGTAGAACTTATGTCATCAAAGAAAACACCATTCTTTTTAGTTTTTTTTTGATTACGATGAACTATTGTTCGCTACAAATAACTGAATTTAGTACTATACTTTATTAATTTTTTGAATTTTGATTCAAGGGAAAGAAACCGTGGAGCTGAAATAACTCACTCAGAACACCTTTTAAAGGATTACGTGGTACAATTGGGTCAAATAAGCCTTTATGGAATAAATACTCAGCCGCTTGTGAACCATCGGGTACTGTCTTATTCAATGTTTGTTCAATTACTCTTTTGCCCGCAAATGCAATGTAGGCATTAGGTTCAGCAACAATGACATCTCCCAACATACCAAAACTGGCTGTTACTCCACCGGTTGTAGGAGATGTAAGGATTGATACATAGAATAATTTTTTATTTGATTGATAATTATGTGAAGCGGAAGATATTTTAGCCATTTGCATCAAACTCAAACTTCCTTCTTGCATGCGCGCTCCTCCAGAAGCACACACAATAATGACAGGTAGAGATCGATTAGTAGCATACTCGATCAAACGGGTGATTTTCTCGCCTACTACAGATCCCATACTACCTCCCATGAACTTAAAATCCATAACTCCAATTGCTATGGGAATACCATTTAGTTGACCTATGCCTGTTTGAACAGCTTCAGTTAAACCTGTCTTTCTTTGATAAGAATCGATACGATCTCTATAGGGTTTCCCCTCTGAATGAAATTCAATGGGGTCCATAGAGACCATATCTTCATCCATAGGATCCCAAGTCCCCGGATCAATCGAAAGTTCGATTCTATCTGAACTGCTCATTTTCAAATGATATCCACACTGTTCACAAATATTCATTTTTGACCTAAAAAATTTTTTATAATTTAATCCATAACAATTTTCGCATTGAATCCATAAATGTCTGTATTTTTTTTTTCTACCGAAATCATTAGATCTTCTTCTTATATTGAAATCACTGCCATTTTTACTAGTTCTTATACCAGAACTCCCACTTTCACTACCGGTTACATTTTCAGTACAAATGAAACTATAAATGTAACTGTCACTGTAATTGTCGGTACCACCCGAAATGGAACTATTAATACTGACTTCAAAACGAAGATAATTATCAATGCAACTATTAATGTGATTATTCCAACTAGATTGAGTATCATATATGTAATGATAATAGTTGTGATTGTTTCTCTTAGACCCATTATTTAAATAACTAGAAAAAAAACTTTCTAGTTCACTCAGAAAAGAACTATCATTGTCAATCTCAAAAATCTGATTTTCAATATCAAAACATACAGAAAAACTGTCACCATTACTATCCCTAACTAAAAAAGTGTCATCAGAGATCAAACTCCAAATATCCCTGATATCAAATAAATAATCAACATTTCTGAAACTATAACTGCCACTATCACTCCGACTAGGAATGTTTTTCTCCGTACCATTTAGAATGGGTTCTTCACTTCCACTGGTATGTCCAATAGCATCAAGACTATCCATTGATTTATTTAGTCCACACCTATGTTCTAACTTATCGTTAGACAACATCGAATTGAACCACCATTTTTCCATAGAGTCTTCTTGCCCCCTATTTGATGAAAATACAATAGATGAATAGTCATTCCATGAATAATCATTTTACTATTTTATTTCCTATCAGGAATTAAGCATATGAATCCAATCATTAAGATTGTTAACTAATAAGATAACAATAACGTAACAAGTGAGTATTGAAAGAAATGATTTTTTTGGGGGGAGTCCAAAGTATCACTTCAATATATTGATAGAATCTTTTTCTCAATTAAAAAATATAAAGACAGGTTTCTCTCATGTCATGTACTACAAATTCTCATCGAAAAGAAAAATAGTTGTTTCTTCCTATAAATAAAGAATTCGTTCTCGTATAATCTTGTATCGTATAATCAAATAATAAGTTTCTATTCCGACACGGAAAGAAAAGACAATATACAGGATGGGTAGAAAGAGCCCCTCCTTTGGCTTGATCTATAGCCTGAAACTACGGGATATAAAATGATCCAACAACCCCAAGATCCATAGGATTAATTATGGATTCAACAATAAACAATAGAAGTATTGAGTTATAGAAGTATTGAGTTGTTTAGTCTTCGATCTTATCTTGTATTTAGATCTTATGTATAGGAAAATAGGTAAGTAAATAAGTAAATAAGTAAGGTCTGTACATATGAGAGATATATGCAAATACCAAATACATAGTATAGGATGCTCATTCTTTATTTTATTCGGTTCGGCTCAATCCTTTTTTTTTAGGAAAAGATTGGGCCGAGTTTAATTGCAATCAATTAGAAGAACAAACAGGAATTACTGAATTATGCACGCTTATTTTATCTCTTCATTTATCCAGCTTATCTACTGGTTCGAATTCGAATTTGATCGCCTTCCATACTTCACAAGCGGCAGCTAGTTCAGGGCTCCATTTGCTAGCTTCACGGATAATTTCATTACCTTCACGGGCAAGATCACGTCCTTCATTACGAGCTTGTACACACGCTTCTAAAGCCACCCGATTAGCTACTGCACCGGGTGCATTTCCCCAAGGGTGTCCTAAAGTTCCTCCGCCAAACTGTAGTACAGAATCATCCCCAAAGATTTCGGTCAGGGCAGGCATATGCCAAACATGAATACCCCCTGAAGCCACGGGTATAACACCTGGCATAGAGACCCAATCTTGAGTAAAAAAGATACCGCGACTTCGGTCTTTTTCAATAAAATCATCACGTAATAAATCAACAAAACCCAAAGTCATCTCACGTTCCCCTTCCAGTTTACCCACTACTGTACCCGCGTGAATATGATCTCCACCAGACATACGTAATGCTTTAGCTAGTACACGAAAATGCATACCATGATTTTTCTGTCTATCAATAACTGCATGCATTGCGCGATGGATGTGAAGAAGTAGGCCGTTATCGCGGCAATAATGAGCCAAGCTAGTATTTGCAGTGAATCCCCCAGTTAAGTAGTCATGCATTACGATAGGAGCTCCCAATTCTCTGGCAAATACGGCCCTTTTGATCATTTCTTCACATGTACCCGCAGTAGCATTCAAGTAATGTCCTTTGATTTCACCCGTTTCGGCCTGCGCTTTATAAATTGCTTCGGCACAAAAGCAGAAACGGTCTCTCCAACGCATAAATGGTTGTGAGTTCACGTTTTCATCATCCTTGGTAAAATCAAGTCCACCGCGTAGACATTCATAAACCGCTCTACCGTAGTTCTTTGCGGATAATCCCAATTTTGGTTTAATAGTACATCCCAATAGAGGACGACCATACTTGTTCAACTTATCTCTTTCAACTTGGATACCATGAGGCGGGCCTTGGAAAGTTTTGGAATAAGAAGTGGGAATTCGCAGATCCTCCAGACGTAGAGCTCGTAGGGCTTTGAAACCAAATACATTACCCACAATGGAAGTAAACATGTTAGTAACAGAACCTTCTTCAAAAAGGTCTAAAGGATAGGCTACATAAGCAATATATTGATTTTCCTCCCCGACAACGGTTTCGATGTGGTAGCATCGTCCTTTGTAACGATCAAGACTGGTAAGTCCATCAGTCCACACAGTTGTCCATGTACCAGTAGAAGATTCGGCAGCTACCGCTGCCCCTGCTTCCTCAGGCGGAACTCCGGGTTGAGGAGTTACTCGGAATGCTGCCAAGATATCAGTATCTTTGGTTTCGTAGTCAGGAGTATAATAAGTCAATTTGTAATCTTTAACACCAGCTTTAAATCCAACACTTGCTTTAGTCTCTGTTTGTGGTGACATAAGTCCCTCCCTACAACTCATGAATTAAGAATTCTCACAACGACAAGGTCTACTCGATATGGATTAGGCGTGAATGAAACTTTTGACAAAAAGAAAATCTTTCAAAAAATATTCAACTAATATTATCAACTAATTAAAATGTTATGTTAAAATGGTTCGGTTCGTTATTAGACCATGTATTTGATTTACCAAATACATCATTATTGTATACTCTTTAATATATATGGCGCAACCCAATCCTTGTTTTGCAAGTTTATAATTGAATTGATCCCCTTCTTATTTTGAATCTAAATATCTGAATACTAAGATAATCCCCTCTTGACAGTAATATATGTTGTATACGTAAATCCTATTATGTAAAAATAGGCATAAATTCATCCATGAAAGGGTATAAAGAATAGGCGGAAATCTAATCTATATGCAAAAAAAATAAAGAACAATGGTCAGTGAAATCGAAATAATGAATCATAAATCAAGTTCGGGTTCGAATTCCATAGATAATCTAATATAGATGGTATTTTCTATAATGATAGAGAAATGAAACACACTTACTCACGATTTCATCTACTTGACATTTTGAAAAAAGAATTGGCTGAACTTGAAAATTTACTCATTGAATGAGTAAACGATTGAATCAGATTCGGTTGGGTGGTACCAACTAAATCGAGTACTAACTCCCATTTTTTTTTCTTATTGAATTAACCGATCAACTTGCTATCGGACATTTATTTTCGATTTGACATGGCACTATTCCAAAAAAAATTTCGACATATTTCACTTTATTATAATTATGAGAATCAATCCTACTCCTTCTAGTCCTGTGGTTTCCACACTTGAAGAAAAAAACCTAGGGCGTATCGCTCAAATTATTGGCCCAGTACTGGATGTCGTTTTTCCCCCGGGCAAGATGCCTAATATTTATAACGCTTTGGTAGTTAAGGGTCGAGAAGGGTCGAGATACTGTCGGTCAGCAAATTAATGTGACTTGTGAGGTACAACAATTATTAGGAAATAATCGAGTTAGAGCTGTAGCTATGAGTGCTACAGATGGTCTGATGAGAGGAATGGAAGTGATTGACACGGGAGCTCCTCTAAGTGTTCCAGTCGGCGGAGCTACTCTCGGACGAATTTTCAACGTTCTTGGGGAACCTGTTGATAATTTAGGTCCTGTAGATACTCGCACAACATCTCCTATTCATAGATCTGCGCCTGCCTTTATACAGTTAGATACGAAATTATCAATCTTTGAAACAGGGATTAAAGTGGTGGATCTTTTAGCTCCTTATCGCCGTGGAGGAAAAATCGGACTATTTGGGGGAGCTGGAGTGGGTAAAACAGTACTCATCATGGAATTGATCAATAACATTGCCAAAGCTCATGGAGGCGTATCCGTATTTGGCGGAGTAGGCGAACGTACTCGTGAAGGAAATGATCTTTACATGGAAATGAAAGAATCCGGAGTGATTAATGAAAAAAATATTGCGGAATCAAAAGTAGCTCTAGTCTATGGTCAAATGAATGAACCGCCGGGAGCTCGTATGAGAGTTGGTTTAACTGCCCTAACCATGGCGGAATATTTCCGGGATGTTAATGAACAAGACGTGCTTCTATTCATCGACAATATTTTTCGTTTCGTCCAAGCAGGATCAGAAGTATCCGCCTTATTAGGGAGAATGCCTTCCGCAGTGGGTTATCAACCTACCCTTAGTACAGAAATGGGTTCTTTGCAAGAAAGAATTACCTCTACCAAAGAGGGATCTATAACTTCGATCCAAGCGGTTTATGTACCTGCGGACGATTTGACCGACCCTGCTCCTGCCACGACATTTGCACATTTAGATGCTACTACCGTACTATCAAGAGTATTAGCTGCTAAAGGTATTTATCCAGCAGTGGATCCGTTAGATTCAACGTCAACTATGTTACAACCTCGAATCGTTGGTGAGGAACATTATGAAACTGCGCAAAGAGTTAAGCAAACTTCACAACGTTACAAAGAACTTCAGGACATTATAGCTATCCTTGGGTTGGACGAATTATCCGAAGAAGATCGTTTAACTGTAGCAAGAGCACGAAAAATTGAGCGTTTCTTATCACAACCCTTCTTCGTGGCAGAAGTATTTACTGGTTCTCCAGGGAAATATGTTGGTCTTGCAGAAACAATTAGGGGGTTTCAATTGATCCTTTCCGGAGAATTAGACGGTCTTCCCGAGCAGGCCTTTTATTTGGTGGGTAACATCGATGAAGCTACCGCGAAAGCTATGAACTTAGAAGTGGAGAGCAAATTGAAGAAATGACCTTAAATCTTTGTGTACTGACTCCTAATCGAATTATTTGGGATTCAGAAGTGAAAGAAATCATTTTATCTACTAATAGTGGCCAAATTGGCGTATTACCAAACCACGCCCCTATTGCCACGGCTGTAGATATAGGTCTTTTGAGAATACGCCTCAACGACCAATGGTTAACGGTGGCTCTGATGGGTGGTTTCGCTAGAATAGGTAATAATGAGATCACCATTTTAGGAAATGATGCGGAGATGAGTACTGACATTGATCCGCAAGAAGCTCAGCAAGCTCTTGAAATAGCTGAAGCTAACTTGAGTAGAGCTGAGGGTAAGAGACAAGCAATTGAAGCGAATCTAGCTCTCAGACGAGCTAGGACACGAGTAGAGGCTGTAAATGCTATTTCCTCCTAGTCAAGTCAATACATCAAAATAATCAAAAGAAGTTCTTTAGAACTGTATTATTATACACCACATTTTGATTCTGCCAATTGAACACAATCAAGTCTAATCTGATATAACGAAAAAAAAAAGAAAATGGGTAGAAAAACTTATTAGATATCACTCAATTGACTTCGGTATCTAATAAGTTCTACCTACTATTGGATTTGAACCAATGACTCCCGCCGTATGAAAGCAATACTCTAACCACTGAGTTAAGTAGGTTATTTATCACTAAAAAAGGACCCATCACTTATAGGATTATAAGTGGAATATTATTTCTAAGCAATACCAATCTGTTAACAGTAGACGGATCAGAGAGCTATCATGTGGGATTATGGAATATCCATCTTGACAAGAAATTATCCATATGTTAATATATCTATGACAAGGGCTATAGCTCAGTTAGGTAGAGCACCTCGTTTACACGTGCGCTAATGCTTTTCAGGGGAGCCCATTATGCAATAAACATAATTGATCTTATTGACAAATCGATGTCTTACTCCATAGATTCGAGGGAACAAGAGAACAATAGCCTGACAAATATTGGGTTCGGTCCGATTCAGGTGCGAATTCAGGTGCCAAATCAAATAGAACCCGCCATTGATTTGATAGTTGATAAGGTAAATACCCAGTCCATTCAATGCTAGGCATAATGAGTATAAGGGCCTCAAAATAACCTTTTTTCGTCCTATGAACTTTAAGGTGTATGAAGTCTCATATTCGACTCTTGCAGCGTAGCGATAGAGACTCCATCTAACTTAGTTTGATCTAGGCCGAAGGCAGACCTAAGTCAAGGTAACCCTTCTTTGAAACACTTTGGTATTGCTCCTAGATCAGAATACAAATGATGAATCAGAGCACATGGAACCATCTCATTATTTTCCTGTAAAGAAAAATATGGTGGACTAACTGATCTTTACATCAGTTTATGAAAGAGCCCAATGCAACAAAATGCATGTTGGGTCTTTGAAACAGTTCGAATCATTTCGATAATAATCAGTTTGATCTGTTTTACCGAGAAGGTCTACGGTTCGAGTCCGTATAGCCCTAATACATTCTATTTTAGTTTAGTATAGTTTTCATTTCCTCATTAGTACTTGTTTATAGACTGGCCGGTTGGTTGGTCCAAAAGTATTACCACATGTTCATGTAAATACATAGGGACAGGAAAATAAAAACAATAAAAAACAATAATTCATTCCAATAGATCTAATCAGTATTTGTAAAATCTCGGATAAAATACTCATCTTCCTTCATTAATCTTCGTGGATGGATTACATATGACCTTTTTCCTCTTTTCCTGTCCATGATTAAAGAGTTAGTGATATATTTTTGCGTTGGTATATCGAATCCGGTCAATTTATGAAGTGAGAATCATGACATGATTCTGTCTAAAAACTTAAACAGTCACATAGATCTAGGACCTATTCTTTTCTTGTATTTGTTTTGTGTGTGGAGTCGCCTGACTAATCGCTTTTTGGCAGAACAACAACCCCAATTGATTGATTTAGAGATAATGCAGAGATAATGAATTGGTCCTAAATGTATCAATTTCCTTCTTCTATATTCTATGAGTTGAGTTGGTTTTGGGATTTGGTCTGTCAAATCATTCGATAATGTCTAATTCTTTCTATTAGAAGTATCTTTCTTATGTAGATTAGATAATTTACGATTCCGTCTATTATACCACTCTGTGGTATGTTTCATTGTGTAATGTTTTTTTGCTGTAAAACAAACCTTTTTCTTGTAGTGAAATCCAACCCATCGGGTTTTCTTACTATTACTAAGTGTTATTGCCGTAACAAAACAAACAAGTATTTTGGTTCATTCCAAATCGCGATCTTTCTTTAGTACTCGAGATTGGTCTGAAATGGAATGACTCTTTTTTTTTTTCATTCTAACTCTAATGAAATAACTCGATTCTTTTTATTTTATTTCTGAGAGGGTCAGTCGGTATAGTACAAGAAAAAAGTTTCGAATTTTTTTTGTTTTTGTATAGAAAGATATAATATTTAATTAATATTTTAGTTTAGTAATGTAATTAGTAATTAATTACTATTTAATTACTTGACTTTTGACTTTTTTTTCTTTTTTTATATTATAATTATAAATTATAGTACTTTTTTTTTTTTATTTTTTTTATAGAGTATTTTTATACTCTATTTTATAGAGTATAGAGATAAAGTATAGAGAAACCGAGACAAAGCGATAGAATTTAGTTTGTGTAAGAGAACCCTATGTCTACACCATATCGAAATAGAATCGAAATAAAAAAAAATGTAAGTGGAATTCCGTTAAATGAATCTTTAAACAAGACATGCCCCACAGCAAACAAACTCTAAACTATGCGGTTTGATTTGATCAAAATAAATTCTTGTTTCGCCTAATAAGTTCTGGATGAATTGACAATTCCAATTCGAATCGAATAATTCAGCATATTCCACATATATTTATATTCCACAATAATAATTAATAGGAGTACATTTATGTTTCTGCTTCACGAATATGATATTTTCTGGGCATTTCTGATAATATCAAGCGTTATTCCTATCTTGACATTTGTAATTTCCGGAGTTTTAGCACCGGTTAGTGAAGGACCAGAGAAGCTTTCGAGTTATGAATCGGGTATAGAACCCATGGGGGATGCTTGGTTACAATTCCGAATCCGCTATTACATGTTTGCTCTAGTTTTTGTTGTTTTTGATGTTGAAACGGTCTTTCTTTATCCATGGGCAATGAGTTTCGATGTATTGGGTGTATCTGTATTTATCGAAGCTTTCATTTTCGTGCTTATCCCAATTGTTGGTTCAGTTTATGCATGGCGAAAAGGAGCATTGGAATGGTCTTAACTGAATATTCAGACAATCAAAATAAAAGGGAAGGAAAAGATTACATTGAGACAGTTATGAATTTGATTGAGTTTCCATTACTTGACCAAACAACCCCCAATTCAGTTATTTCAACTACATCGAATGATCTTTCGAATTGGTCAAGACTCTCTAGTTTATGGCCGCTTCTATATGGTACCAGTTGTTGTTTCATTGAATTTGCTTCATTAATAGGCTCGCGATTCGACTTTGATCGTTATGGATTGGTACCAAAATCGAGTCCTAGGCAAGCGGACCTAATTTTAACAGCCGGCACAGTAACAATGAAAATGGCTCCTTCTTTAGTGAGATTATATGAGCAAATGCCTGAACCAAAATATGTCATTGCTATGGGAGCTTGTACTATTACAGGAGGGATGTTCAGTACTGATTCTTATAGTACTGTTCGGGGAGTCGATAAGCTAATTCCTGTGGATGTCTATTTGCCGGGCTGTCCACCTAAACCAGAAGCAGTTATAGATGCTATAATGAAACTTCGTAAGAAGATATCTCGAGAAATCTTTGAAGATAGAACTGTGTCTCAACAGGAAAATCGATGTTTTTCTACCAATCACAAGTTTTATGTTCGACGCAGTACTCATACTGGAAATTACGATCAAGGATTGCTCTATCAATCACCATCTACTTCAGAGATGCCTTCTGAAACATTTTTCAAATCCAAAAGTTCAATATCTTCCCACGAATTAGTGAATCAGGCAGGGTTCTTTTGTGCAGAATAAGAAACAGCGGGTCAATCTTTGAAAATTTCATTGTAAATGTAGTAAATGTGAAATACTCATACAAATACAAATGGTGGAGAGATCAAGAAGATGCAGCAGGATCGTTTATCTGATTGGTTAGTCAAGCATGAGCTAGTTCATAGATCTTTGGGCTTCGATTGCCGAGGAATAGAGACTTTACAAATAAAAACCGAGGATTGGTACTCCATTGCTGTCATTTCATATGTATACGGTTACAATTATTTACGCTCCCAGTGTGCCTATGATGTAGCACCAGGCGGATTTTTAGCTAGTGTGTATCATCTTACGAGAATACAATATGGTGTAGATAAACCAGAAGAAGTATGCATAAAAGTATTTGTCCCAAGGAATAATCCTAGAATCTCGTCTGTTTTCTGGATTTGGAAAAGTGCTGATTTTCAAGAACGCGAATCTTATGATATGTTGGGAATCTCTTATGATAATCATCCACGCCTTAAACGTATCTTGATGCCTGAAAGTTGGATAGGCTGGCCCTTACGTAAGGACTATATTACCCCAAATTTCTATGAAATACAAGATGCTCATTGAATGATAAGGAAACTAATGTTCACTTATACGACACAACTCCAGATTTCATTCAAGTCAAGGAATATTTTTACGTTCTGTTCTAGATGAAACAGAGTAACTGGATTCTAATTCGTATTATGGATAGGCCTAAAAAAGGCTTCATTGCTATTCCTGAATTTTGAAAAGATAATATCTATTTTGTATGAGCAGAAACAAAAAGATGAATCAAAAGAGTTCTGCACCATGAACTTTGTACCGCGCACATCACTTAGACAGACCTCGGAAAGTAACGTAAGCAAGAGTGAAGAAATAGAATAAATAGAAAAGAAAAAGCGAAATTCCGAAATAAAAAGGGATTGAATTTTATTTGTACTGTGTCTGAAATGCATCCTGTCTATTCCTATTCTTCAACCCCTCTATACTTTTTTTAAGTTTTTTTTTTAACTTTTTTCTTTTTTTTTGATATATATATATGAAGACTTAGCACTCTTTTTGAGTGAGAGAAAGCACAATATGAACAAACAAGAAAGAAAAAAGAAACAAAAAAAAGGGAACATAATCCCACTTTAGTTCTTTACCATAACCATACATATATTTTTTACCCATCTCTAAAAATGGAGGTATATATCTATACGCTAGATGAATAAGTATGTATCATGCTCTTGACTATTAACGAATATATATCCTGATCTGTCTCGATTAATTTGTATGAATATCTATCCGATATATTATTCATGTGTCAGGAACCAGATTTGAACTGGTGACACGAGGATTTTCAGTCCTCTGCTCTACCAACTGAGCTATCCCGACCATTTCCCGTGCATTATCCTAGTAGAGTACTTGTATCTATGTCAATTAAAGGGACTAAATCTAAATAAAGTAAAGTATTAAATAAAGTAAAAGTAAAGTATTCAAAAATTTTATCTAATAAATGTAAGGATAATGATATGAAATGTGAATGATTCAATAATAGAGATTCCTTGCCCATATATGTTCATTTGTACAGGTATCATATCTATCCAAATTGGGATAAGATCCAAAGATTTCTCCTCGGATCCATTTGTGAAAGAGTAGAGTGAATGAGAAAGAAAGATAGTGAATTTTGTTTGAACCACTGATGAAAAAAAGAGGATAAATAGTTAGGAAGTAAAATGGACTTTTTGTTGGGGATAGAGGGACTTGAACCCTCACGATTTCTAAAGTCGACGGATTTTCCTCTTACTATAAATTTCATTGTTGTCGGTATTGACATGTAGAACGGGACTCTCTCTTTATTCTCGTCCGATTAATCAGTTTTTCAAAAGATCTATCAAACTCTGGAATGAATGATTTGATCACTGAATATTCGATTCTTCCTTCAACTTCGATTGGAATGGATTCACAATAACTCTGAATTTTTTCTTTCATATATATATATTCGATAGATTCGGGTCGTGATTAATCGTTTGATATGTTAGTATGTATACGTACGTATTAGATATATTATATAGGGCCGTCCTTTCTGTAATTTCGATAGAGGAATTCCAGCTACCAACACAACGTAGTCAACTCCATTCGTTAGAACAGCTTCCATTGAGTCTCTGCACCTATCCTTTTTTATTCTAGTTTTATAAACCCTTGTTTTCTCAAAATAAGGATTTGGCTCAGGATTGCCCATTTTTAATTCCAGGGTTTCTCTGAATTTGGAAGTTACCACTTAGTAGGTTTCCATACCAAGGCTCAATCCAATCAAGTCCGTAGCGTCTACCAATTTCGCCATATCCCCTTTTGATTTGAGACCAAGATCCAGTTGGAATTCCACCCATCTCTTTCATTTATTTTGGAACCGTTGAATTCATTAGATAATGATTCCCATATCGAAAAAGTGTATGCTTCTATTTGATTTTTTTGGCGATCCTCTATCAGTTTATTTCTATTGGATAAACCTTGTTTCAATCAGAAATGATTCTATCATTGATGTATCCGCAATTCAATATGGATAGATATATCCCATATATATATGTTTCTCCCTCCCTTTCTTTTTTACAGTGCGATTTGGAATACTGGAACGGTCGATATTCATTCTTCTTTTTTTTTTTTTCGTCCTATCTCTTCCTTTTCCGAATGAAACCAGAAGAATGTCTCATTCTAATTTGGATTCTATCTTTATCCTTATCTTATCTTTATCTTTTCTTAGGACCGATCCGCTCGCTATACGTTATAATTATTGCTATAACTGCTTTACTTTAAGTTTAAGAAATAAATAAATTTTATATTATATTAAGAAATAATTAGATTTTTTATAATCATAATTTATAATTTTCAATTTTAATTAATAATTATATATATAATTATATATACATATTCATTAACATATATATATATACATATTAAAAAATATAAATAGAATGTATAAATATATAAATAAAATGTATAAAATGCATAAAAAAAAGAATAGAATGTATAAATAATAATTAATGTAATTAGTTATAACTAATATAACTAATAATATTAGATATAACTAATATATCTAATGATATATATATATAATGATATATATATAACAATAGAACTATGAATATGAACTATATAGTTCATATTAAATTAATAGCTAATAGCCCTAAGCTAAGATCCAGCAGTTTCCTGAATTCCTATACACTATTTCTATTTGTTATACTATTTCTATTTCTGTTATGTGAGCCCGCTTAGCTCAGAGGTTAGAGCATCGCATTTGTAATGCGATGGTCATCGGTTCGATTCCGATAGCTGGCTTTTTTTTTTCTCTATCGATTTTTCCATGATTGATAATCTCTCCTTTTCTCAAAATGTTGGATCACCGATCTATTATGTCGTGGTAACTTGTAACTATGAATAAAAAATGGATTGGAGCAATTAGATCTCTACAGAACAAATCATAAAACGGAGCCTCAACTTCCTATATATACATATACAAAAAATCCGGATATTAATAGAATTCATTTCATTCTACTTTGTAATACTTCAGTAAATTTAGCTTTGCTTTGTTTATCCTTTAGTTCAGTCTTAATTTAAGATTTATTCTGTAAAATGAAATTTCAATAAAATAAAAAAAGGAGTCTTTATGTCTCGTTATCGAGGACCTCGTTTCAAAAAAATACGCCGTCTGGGGACTTTACCAGGACTAACTAGTAAAAGACCTAAATCCGGAAGTGATCTTAAAACCCAATTGCGTTCTGGGAAAAGATCGCAATATCGTATTCGTCTAGAAGAAAAACAGAAATTGCGTTTTCATTATGGTCTGACGGAGCGACAATTAGTTAGATATGTACATATCGCTGGAAAAGCCAAAGGGTCAACAGGTCAGGTTTTACTACAACTACTTGAAATGCGTTTGGATAACATCCTTTTTCGATTGGGTATGGCTTCGACCATTCCTGGAGCTAGGCAATTAGTTAACCATAGACATATTTTAGTTAATGGTCGTATAGTGGATATACCAAGTTATCGTTGCAAACCCCGAGATATTATTACTACGAAGGATAAACAAAGATCGAAAGCTCTGATTCAAAATTATATTGCTTCACCCCCCCCCGAGGAATTGCCAAAACATTTGACTATTGACTCATTCCAATATAAAGGATTAGTAAATCAAATAATAGATAGTAAATGGATCGGTTTGAAAATAAATGAGTTGTTAGTCGTAGAATATTATTCCCGCCAGACTTGAACCTAACGAAAATAAGAAAGAAAGATTCAGAGAATTTTGCCCTCTTTTCGACGAAGTAAATAGATCTAAGGGCCTTGATCCGCATTTTTCTCATTCACGTATTACAAATGGATCAGCAGTAGGATTTTTTTTTCTTTTTTGTTCTTTCCGATATTTGTATTTTACGTACCGCAGTAATGTAATTAGGAATAGAGAATTTCTGAAATAGAGAATTTCTATCAAATAAAAGTCTTATTGCTGGAATAATGGTATCAGTTGTTATTTGATTTGATACATTGTGGTCGGTCACGTTGGTGAATTAACAGAAACGGAAAGAGAGGGATTCGAACCCTCGGTAAACAAAAGCCTACATAGCAGTTCCAATGCTACGCCTTGAACCACTCGGCCATCTCTCCTACATAATCTTATTATTGACCAGAAACCGAGTGAATAGCGAGTCATTCATATTATTGCAGTACAGGTATGACCGATCAATGGTTCCATAGGAATAATTCCTTTCAAATTTCCTATTTCTCAACACCAACTTCTCTCATCAGCTACCCCATGGATCGTCATGTAAACAAAACGGATGGTTACTCTACTCTATTTTATCATGGAATAATTATTCTTTTTCCTCTTTGGATCATAACCAAATCAAAACTTCTCGAGTTATCAAAATCCGTAGTAAAAGAAAGTCCTTGGTTATTCAACTTAGATGAAATCTTAGATGAAATAGTAATAGTTCCGTTCATTGGTATACTATGAAATTGTAATGAAATCCAATCTGATTCAAATATTTCATATCTCTCCTTGTCCAAACAAAATGGGACAATTTGAGCGGAAGGTCCACATTTTTAGAATTAGTCTGTTTTATGTTATTTCGTATTGTACAATTCCTTTGTTTGTGGGATCATTTTCCCCGAAGGGTAATGAAAAGAATTCTAATTATAGATTATAGAAAGGATTGCTAATTATGCCTAGATCTCGGATAAATGTAAATTTTATTGATAAGACCTCTTCAATTGTAGCCA
>QRFJ01002354.1:0-5000 GCA_006176705.1 Cocos nucifera | reverse complement strand
CTTGACTGTTGGCGGGTTTCTTTGTATATGTTGTCCGGAAAGAGGAGGACTTAATGATTATTCGTTCGCCGGAACCAGAAGTGAAAATTGTTGTAGATAGGGATCCTATAAAAACGTCTTTCGAGGAATGGGCCAGACCCGGCCATTTCTCAAGAACAATAGCTAAGGGCCCTGATACTACCACTTGGATCTGGAACCTACATGCTGATGCTCACGATTTCGATAGTCATACCAGTGATTTGGAGGAGATCTCCCGAAAAGTATTTAGTGCTCATTTTGGTCAACTCTCCATTATCTTTCTTTGGCTGAGTGGCATGTACTTCCATGGCGCCCGTTTTTCCAATTATGAAGCATGGCTAAGTGATCCTACTCATATTGGACCCAGTGCCCAGGTAGTTTGGCCAATAGTAGGTCAAGAAATATTGAATGGTGATGTGGGCGGGGGTTTCCGAGGAATACAAATAACCTCCGGTTTTTTTCAGATTTGGCGAGCATCTGGAATAACTAGTGAATTACAACTCTATTGTACCGCAATTGGTGCATTGGTCTTTGCATCGTTAATGCTTTTTGCCGGTTGGTTCCATTATCACAAAGCTGCCCCAAAATTGGCTTGGTTCCAAGATGTAGAATCTATGTTGAATCACCACTTAGCGGGGTTACTAGGACTTGGGTCTCTCTCTTGGGCGGGACACCAAATCCATGTATCTTTACCGATTAACCAATTTCTCGATGCTGGAGTTGATCCTAAAGAGATACCACTTCCTCATGAATTTATCTTGAATCGGGACCTTTTGGCTCAACTTTATCCCAGTTTTGCCGAGGGAGCAACCCCCCTTTTCACCTTGAATTGGTCAAAATACGCGGAATTCCTGAGTTTTCGTGGAGGATTAGATCCAATAACAGGGGGCCTATGGCTGAGCGATATTGCACACCATCATTTAGCTATTGCTATTCTTTTCCTGATCGCTGGTCATATGTATAGGACCAACTGGGGCATCGGTCATGGCCTTAAAGACATTTTAGAGGCTCATAAAGGTCCATTTACAGGCCAGGGCCATAAGGGCCTATATGAAATCCTAACAACGTCATGGCATGCTCAATTATCTCTTAACCTGGCTATGTTAGGTTCTTTAACCATTGTTGTAGCTCACCATATGTATTCCATGCCCCCCTATCCATACCTAGCTATTGATTATGGTACACAACTTTCGTTGTTCACACATCACATGTGGATCGGTGGATTTCTCATAGTTGGTGCTGCTGCACATGCAGCCATTTTTATGGTAAGAGACTATGATCCAACTACTCGATACAACGATCTATTAGATCGTGTCCTTAGGCACCGCGATGCAATCATATCACATCTTAACTGGGCATGTATATTTCTAGGTTTTCACAGTTTTGGCTTGTATATTCATAATGATACCATGAGCGCTTTAGGGCGGCCCCAAGATATGTTTTCAGATACCGCTATACAATTACAACCCATCTTTTCTCAATGGGTACAAAACATTCATGCTTTAGCACCTGGGATAACAGCTCCTGGTGCAACAACAAGTACCAGCTTAACTTGGGGGGGTGGTGAGTTAGTAGCAGTAGGCGGCAAAGTAGCTTTGTTACCTATTCCATTAGGAACCGCAGATTTTTTGGTCCATCACATTCATGCATTTACGATCCATGTGACTGTATTGATACTACTGAAAGGTGTTCTATTTGCTCGCAGTTCCCGTTTGATACCCGATAAAGCAAATCTTGGTTTTCGTTTCCCTTGTGATGGACCTGGAAGAGGGGGGACATGTCAAGTATCCGCCTGGGATCATGTCTTCTTAGGTCTATTCTGGATGTACAATGCAATTTCGGTAGTCATTTTCCATTTCAGTTGGAAAATGCAGTCGGATGTTTGGGGTACTATAAGTGATCAAGGGGTGGTAACTCATATCACAGGAGGAAACTTTGCACAGAGTTCCATTACTATTAATGGGTGGCTCCGAGATTTCTTATGGGCACAGGCATCTCAGGTAATTCAGTCTTATGGTTCTTCATTATCCGCATATGGTCTTTTTTTCTTAGGTGCTCATTTTATCTGGGCTTTCAGTTTAATGTTTCTATTCAGTGGCCGTGGTTATTGGCAAGAACTCATTGAATCCATCGTTTGGGCTCATAACAAATTAAAAGTTGCTCCTGCTACTCAGCCTAGAGCCTTGAGCATTGTACAAGGACGTGCTGTAGGAGTAACCCATTACCTTCTGGGTGGAATTGCCACAACATGGGCATTCTTCTTAGCAAGAATTATTGCAGTAGGATAATGGCTAGGAGGATTTGAAAGGCATTATGGCATTAAGATTTCCGAGGTTTAGCCTCGGCTTAGCTCAGGACCCCACTACTCGTCGTATTTGGTTTGGTATTGCTACCGCACATGACTTCGAGAGTCATGATGATATTACTGAGGAACGTCTTTATCAGAACATTTTTGCTTCTCATTTTGGGCAGTTAGCAATAATCTTTCTGTGGACGTCCGGAAATCTGTTTCATGTAGCTTGGCAAGGAAATTTTGAGTCATGGATACAGGACCCTTTACATGTAAGACCTATTGCTCATGCAATTTGGGATCCTCATTTTGGTCAACCAGCTGTAGAAGCCTTTACTCGAGGGGGTGCTATCGGCCCAGTGAATATCGCTTATTCCGGTGTTTATCAGTGGTGGTATACAATCGGATTGCGCACCAATGAGGATCTTTATACAGGAGCTCTTTTTCTATTATTTCTTTCTGCTATATCCTTAATAGCGGGTTGGTTACATCTACAACCCAAATGGAAACCAAGTGTTTCGTGGTTCAAAAATGCCGAATCTCGTCTCAATCATCATTTGTCAGGACTTTTCGGAGTAAGTTCCTTGGCTTGGGCAGGACATTTAGTTCATATCGCTATTCCCGGATCCAGGGGAGAGTACGTCAGATGGAATAATTTCTTAGACGTATTACCGTATCCTCAAGGGTTGGGACCACTTTTTACGGGTCAGTGGAATCTTTATGCTCAAAACCCTGATTCGAGTAGTCATTTATTTGGTACTTCCCAAGGAGCCGGAACTGCCATTCTAACCCTTCTTGGGGGATTCCATCCACAAACGCAAAGTTTATGGTTGACCGATATTGCTCATCATCATTTAGCTATTGCATTTATTTTTCTCGTTGCTGGTCATATGTATAGAACTAACTTCGGAATTGGACACAGTATCAAAGATCTTTTAGAAACACATATTCCTCCGGGGGGTCGATTAGGACGTGGGCATAAGGGTCTTTATGACACAATCAATAATTCGATTCATTTTCAATTAGGTCTTGCTCTAGCCTCTTTAGGGGTTATTACTTCCTTAGTAGCTCAACACATGTACTCTTTACCTGCTTATGCATTCATAGCACAAGACTTTACTACTCAAGCTGCCTTATATACTCATCACCAATACATCGCAGGGTTCATCATGACAGGAGCCTTTGCTCATGGAGCTATATTCTTCATTAGAGATTACAATCCGGAACAGAATGAGGATAATGTATTGGCAAGAATGTTAGACCATAAAGAAGCTATCAAATCTCATTTAAGTTGGGCCAGCCTGTTTCTCGGGTTCCATACCTTGGGCCTTTATGTTCATAACGACGTCATGCTCGCTTTTGGTACTCCGGAAAAACAAATCTTGATCGAACCCATATTTGCCCAATGGATACAATCCGCTCATGGTAAGACTTCATATGGGTTCGATGTACTCTTATCTTCAACGAATGGTCCAGCATTCAATGCTGGTCAAAGCATATGGTTACCTGGCTGGTTGAATGCTGTTAATGAGAATAGTAATTCGCTCTTCTTAACAATAGGTCCTGGAGATTTCTTGGTTCATCATGCTATTGCTCTAGGTTTGCATACAACTACATTGATTTTAGTAAAAGGTGCTTTAGATGCACGTGGTTCCAAGTTAATGCCAGATAAAAAGGATTTCGGTTATAGTTTTCCTTGCGACGGCCCAGGACGCGGCGGTACTTGTGATATTTCGGCTTGGGACGCATTTTATTTGGCAGTTTTCTGGATGTTAAATACCATTGGATGGGTTACTTTTTATTGGCATTGGAAACACATCACATTATGGCAGGGTAACGTTTCACAATTTAATGAATCCTCCACTTATTTGATGGGATGGTTAAGAGATTATCTATGGTTAAACTCTTCACAACTTATCAATGGGTATAACCCTTTTGGTATGAATAGTTTATCGGTATGGGCGTGGATGTTCTTATTTGGACATCTTGTTTGGGCTACTGGATTTATGTTCTTAATATCCTGGCGTGGATATTGGCAGGAATTGATTGAAACTTTAGCATGGGCTCATGAACGCACACCTTTGGCTAATTTAATTCGATGGAGAGATAAGCCAGTGGCTCTTTCCATTGTGCAAGCAAGATTGGTTGGATTAGCCCACTTTTCCGTAGGTTATATATTCACTTATGCAGCTTTCTTGATTGCCTCTACATCAGGAAAATTTGGTTAATTTCGTTTTTTTTATGTACTGTATCAGCAACAATCTCATTTGTTTCAATGGAGAGGGAGGATTTGCCTTCTTGTATTTTTACATCTAGGATCCGAACTGTATTATTGATAATAATAACTGATAATAATAGGAACTGAACATTATGGCAAGAAAAAGTTTGATTCAGAGGGAGAAGAAGCGGCAGAAATTGGAACAGAAATATCATTTGATTCGTCGATCTTCAAAAAAAAAAATAAGCGAAGTTCCATCGTTGAGTGAAAAATGGGAAATTCATGGAAAATTGCAATCCCCACCACGTAATAGTGCACCTATACGTCTTCATCGACGTTGTTTTTTGACTGGAAGACCTAGAGCTAACTATCGAGACTTTGGGCTATCTGGACACATACTTCGAGAAATGGTTCATGCATGTTTGTTACCGGGCGCAACAAGATCAAGTTGGTAAGGAAAAAAATATCGTTTCT
>QRFJ01002353.1:504602-600782 GCA_006176705.1 Cocos nucifera | reverse complement strand
ACTAGTTAGTAGCCAAACTTTACTCTAAAATGAGGTTTTAGTATTGGAAAACTCTAAGAGGGGATTAATACCCTTCAGACATGGGGTATTCATCTTTCCAAGAAAGATGTTTTGCCCCAGCATCACCTGAGGAAATAAGAACGCATGAGCAAGATCCTTATGCTTCTTGCAATAGGGAGCCTCATTATGCCATGCTATTTACACGACCTGATATAGCCCATGCTGTGAGTGTCACAAGCAGATATCAGTCAAATCCAGGTGAAGAACACTGGACTTCTGTGAAATGTATCCTTAAGTACTTGAGAAGAACTAAGGATATGATGTTGGTCTTTGGTAACGGAGAACTCCAAGTTCAGGGATACACAGACTCGGACTTCATGTCTGATATAGATGATCGAAAGTCGACATCTGGCAGACTGTTTGTGCTAGAAGAGTCCTAGCAAACGGTGATACATCTCATCCGCGATTACTTGAGAAAGGTTACGTTGAGGTCAAGAGAGTCAACTCCACAGATAATGTGGCAGACCCACCTACAAAGCCGTTGGGCCAGCAGAAGATCGAAGCCCACCTTGAGAAGATGGGACTTAGACTTGTAGCCAATTGGCTTTAGGACAAGTGAAAGATTGTTAGATATATGTGCCCTAGAAGCCAGAATTGGCTGACACTGTAATACACTTCTAGGGGCAAAATTATAATTTTGACTATAATCAATAAAATGGGTTATTTCTATCACATATGTGTATTTTTAGTGTCTGTGATACATCCTTTGAGTTAATGGTAATCATAATCATATTTTCAAGAGTTGAAAATTTAAGACATGAATAATCATTATTAACTCATAAACAGCTCCCGACCATAGATCATCACGAGGATGGTGATTGATCCGGAAGGTTGGTGTACGATCGCTTCTCTTTAGTAGATGAGTCTTGAGTCTACGATGTGGAGAACACCGGAGCGAGAGTACAGGTACCGTTTAGAGAACGAGGGCACTTGAGCGTGACCACCTCGAGATAGTCATTAGGAAGTCTACCTTCTCGTCAATGACTGACTCGATTGCTGCAGTAGTGTGTCTGGTTCTTTGACCTGAGATGCATCAGTAGTTCACCTTTGAGGGTGTTGTTATAGTTTGACTACACCATTACTCGGTCTCCTAGCCATATGGAACCCTGAGGTGTATGTTGGCTATAGCATGTTCATTGTAGGAACTGGATTGCATCAAGATGGAATCTATCTACCTCGGTGGTAGAGGAGCAGCCCTATGATGATCATGAGAATCAAGTCCAGAAATCCATGGCCATGGCAGAGTGAAATAATAGAAAGAGTTTCTATTTAGATTTTCACATTGGACTCGAATCGAATGATTACATCATATGACAGAGACTAGGGTTTGACGAGTTCACCTTAACCCTAATCTGATCGGGGCTCAAGATAGAAGAACTGAATCACACAGGTAGCTGCACCAAGAGGTTCGCATTCAGCTCTGATGGGTTGCCACCATATACTGCTAGGTGTCACTGGTGGATTTTGGGAGCAATTAGAATGATTTAGATGATCGATCATTCTAGCTGTTCGAATCAGAAGAGTTCTGATCCATCGAAAGGAGTTTCGATGATGTCGATGATAGAGATCATGACATATCCCATTACCATACAGAACTGAACCTAACTGGGTCACACAAACAAGGGTTTGAATCTGGTGATCATCAATTGAACTGATCTAGTTCAATTGATCTGAATGAGATTCAATTAGGTTCAAGGAAATCGTGCTAGCACTCGATTGAACCTAACGTTCTTCTTTTACTATCATAAATAAGTTGTCCTGACTGAGCCAAAGGAGTTTGTGCTCAATCAGAGGCCTTCATATGGTCTGACTGGAGGTTGTCCAAGTCAGAATAGATTGTCTTATTTTAGTAAGACATTACCTGCCATTTTTGGTCACCTGCCATTTCTTGTTCTTTGACTTTGGTCAAAAGTCTACCTTTGACTGGTCAAATGTTGACCATTGACACTTTGACTTTTGACCACATGTCATGCACCTATTGGAGAGCTGGTGGGGGCCTGTCCTCCTGCCAGAACCTGGCAAGGAGAAGGGCGCACGCCAAGGGTGGCGTGAGCCCAAGTAGGAGGGGCCTAGGAGTCCTTGTTGGACAAGGACTCCACCTCCCTTTTGGATTCCAATCAGAGTTCTACTAAGAATCCAGTTTGACTGGTCTTAGGCGCCCTCTAAGGAGGAATCCAGGGGTCTCTATTTCCAACCAATCAGATTTAGATCTGATTTCACAAAGGGTTGTGATTGGTTGAGAGAAGAAGAGGAGTTGGATCACAAGCTTAGTCTATAAATAAGACCCTGCGCCCAACCCTAATTCCAAGTAAGAGTGAATGCTATTAGATTCCCCACGCCCCAAGGCTGCCTCTCCCCTCCTTCTCCATGCCATAGTCTCTTCTCCCTTGCTCTCCACGTCCAAAAGTGTTTTGGATTTAGGTTGGTGCGATTCAGATCAAGGAAAGGCGATCAAAAGCAAGAAGGCTGCGCTGCTGCAAAAGGACGACTGCAGATCTTCAAAAGAGTTTTGAAGATCCTCCAGATCAGATCCAGATCTGATTTTTGGAGGTGTGATAGAGAAGAAGAGGATCTCCAGATCCAATCTGAGTGGATATCGGTAGAGGCCAGGCGCTTGCGTGGCTAGATCCAAAACCTTCCGCTGCAATCAGGATCATCTACAGGGTAATAGGATTACCCAAATCAGGTAAATTGAATTTGATTTAATTTATCTTATTTTATTTTATTTATTAAAATAATAAGAATCAGATCTGAAACATATCAAGATCTGATTGAGATTAAGAGAAAATTTTTGAAATATATCTCTTGATCTAATCAGATCTGGACGAACCTGGACCGAAAAATCAGGATTTCCCTTCACTTACCAGCTCGTCCATCCACTGAATAGAGAGCATCCTAGATAAGTGGATTGATGAAGATAATAAGGCCAGATACTAGATCTTGGGCTCGATGTCTGATGAGCTTCAGTGCCAACATGAAGATATCAGAACTGCTCGCCAAATGTTGGCTCACCTATAGGAGATGTTTGGTGAACAAAGTCGCACAGCCAAGTATCAAGTCACTAAACGACTGTTTAAGGCTAAGATGCGTGATGGGCAGTCAGTCCAAGGTCATTGTCTAATAATGATCAAGGACTTAGAAGAGCTTGAGAAGCTCGAAGTGAGGTTGGACTTGGATCTGTAGAATGATATAATTCTGCAATCCTTGACTAATGCATTTGGACAGTTCATCATGAACTACCATATGCATAAACTTCAAAACTCCTTGGCCGAACTTATGAATATGCTGGTTACCGCTGAGCTTTCCATGAAAGGTTCTAAAGGCTCAGTGTTTGCTATGGAACAGACTTCTTCCAAGAAAAAGTATTTTGAAAAAAAGAAGAAGTCTGCAAAAAAATAAAAGATGGAAGGAGGAAAGAAGAAAAAGGTAGAGCTGAAGACAAAGGAAAGTATTTCTATTACAACAATGACGGCCACTAGAAGCAGAACTGCCCTACTTACCTAGCCACTCTAAAGAAGAAGGAGGCAGATCCTTCGGAAGGTATGCTCGTTATTGAGTCTAACCTTACGATTTTTTCTGCATCCAGTTGGGTGCTTGACTCTGATTCTAGTGCTCACTTGTGCACTTCTATGCAGAATCTTGAGGATAGCAGGAGGCTGAGGGATGGTGAGATGATCCTATGCATCGAAAATGGAGCAAGGGTTGCTGCCATGACCGTGGGAACATACCCTCTTCGACTACCATCTGGTTTAGACTTAGTATTAAAAAGACTGTTATTATGTGCCTGCAGCAAGCAGAAATTTGATTTCTATTTCTTGCCTTAGCATTAGAAGGCTATGTAATTAGTTTTCTTAAGGACCATTGTAACATTCTTTATGAAAGAAATAAAATTGCAAATGGTTTCCTTATTAACGGTCTTTATCAGTTACATGTTGATGTATCTATTTTTAACTTTCGAGCAAAATGTGAATGCCATAAAATCAAAATATCCTAGGGATAGTCCAAATGATAGGTATCTATGGCACCTAAGATTAGGTCATATAGCAGAAGATAGGATTAACAAATTGGAGAAAAATGGGCTATTGAGTCCATTGACTTTCGAGTCATATCCAACTTATGAATCTTATCTTCAATGGCAAAATGACTAAAGCTCCTTTTGTTAGGACATGGGGAAAGGGCCACAGATCTTCTTGCCCTAGTACATACTGATGTGTGTGGCCCATTTGATGTGCCGGCTAGAGGCAATTTTGTCTACTTCATTACCTTTACCGATGATCTATCTAGGTATGGGTATGTGTATCTTATGAGACACAAGTCTGAAGCTTTTGAAAAGTTCAAAGAATTCAGACATGAAGTAGAAAAATAAATTGAAAAACCCATTAAGGATTCTTCGATCAGATCGAGGAGGTGAATACCTTAGTCGGAAATTTTTAGACTATCTTAAGAAAAATGGCATAGTCTCTCAATGGACTCCACCAGGAACACCTCAACTCAACGGGGTTTCAGAATGGAGAAATCGGAACCCTATTAGATATGGTTCCGATCCATGATGAGCTTCACAGACCTTCCTGATTTTTTTTGGGGACACTGTTTGTTAACTTGCAATATACTTACTGAATAGGGTTTCCCTTCTAAAATTGTTCCTACCACACCGTATGAGATATGGCATGGTAAGAAACCAAGTCTGAGTCATCTCAGAAGTCATGTCAAAAGACAACAAGCGGACAAGTTAGAGTTTAGGTCCTTTAGAGCTCGATTCATAGGATATCCTAAAGAGTCATTAGGATATTATTTCTACATTTCAGAAGACCACAATGTGATTGTGAGTCGACATGCCATCTTTCTTGAAAAATAGTTTATTCAAGATAGCGGCATTGGAAAGCAGATTCAAGCTTGATGAGAAAGTCTCATAAGAGCAACGAGCTAAGGACCAAATGGAACCAAATCAGGTTGAGCCAATAAGAACACTACCTCCTCCACCTCATAGATCGGAAAGGATTTTCCATCCTCCTGAAAGATACTTAGGTATTATTTCAGAGGATGTAGAGAAAATATTCCTCATAGGTAATGGTGCTCATGGTGATGATCCCAAAACCTACAACGAGGCGATATCAGATATCGACTTCGAGAAATGGTTAGAGGCAATGAAGTCAAAATTGACTCGATGCACTCAAACCAAGTCTGGACCTTGGTAGATCCACCAGAAGGTATAGTACCTATTGGGTGTAAATGGATCTTCAAGAGAAAGATTGGTGCAGATGGGAATGTGGAGACATTCAAGGCTAGATTAGTGGCAAAAGGTTATAGTCAACGCGAAGGCATTGACTATCAGGATACCTTTTCGTCAGTAGCTATGCTAAAATCCATCCAGCACATTGCTTGCTATTGCAGCCTATTTTGATTATGAAATATGGCAAATGGACGTGAAAATGGCATTCTTAAATGGATATCTTGAGGAAGATATCTATATGGAACAGCCGCTAGGTTTCACATCCAGTGATGACTGATCACAAGGTTATGCAAGCTGCAAAGGTCCATATATGGACTTAAGCAAGCATCTCGGAGCTGGAACACTCATTTTAATGATGTGATCAAAATATTTGGATTTCATCAAAAATGAAGGAGGAACCATGTGTCTTCAAAAAGATCAGTGGGAGCGCTGTTGTCTTCCTCGTATTGTACGTGGATGACATCCTCCTTATTGGGAATGATATTCCCATGTTGACCACAGTTAAAATATGGTTATCTAAAGAATTCTCCATGAAAGACCTAGGTGAAGCATCCTTTATTCTAGGAAAATTAAGGTCTATAGAGAGATAGACCGAATAGGATGCTAGGACTTTCATAGAAGATGTACATAGAGAGGAAGTACTAAAGAGGTTTAGTATGAAAAACTCTAAGAGGGGATTTAGTACCCTTCAGACATGGTATTCATCTTTCCAAGAAGATGTGCCCTAGCACACCTAAGGAAATAGAACGCATGAGCAAGATCCCTTATGCTTCAGCAATAGGGAGCCTCATGTATGCCATGTTATGTACACGACCTGATATAGCCCATGCTGTGAGTGTCACAAGCAGATATCAGTCAAATCCAGGTGAAGAATACTGGACTTCTGTGAAATGTATCCTTAAGTACTTGAGAAGAACTAAGGATATGTTACTGGTCTTTGGTAATGGAGAACTCCTAAGTCCAGGGGTATACAGACTCGAATTTTATGTCTGATGTAGATGATCGAAAGTCGACATCTGGAAAGTCTGTTTGTGTGCAATGGTGGAGCTGTCAGTTGAAAAAGTTTCAAACAGATAATGATAGCAGATTCCACCATGGAAGCAGAATATATCGCTGCATCAGAAGCTGCGAAGGAAGCATTCTGGTATAAGAAGTTTGCCATGGAGATCGAAGTGATGCCATCAGATGCCATTCCTCTGTACTGCGATAACAATGGTGCCATAGCCCTTGCTAAGGAGCCGAGGTCTCACCAAAAATTCAAGCACATCGAGCGGCGATACCACCTCATCTGCGATTATCTCGAGAAGAGTTACGTCGAGGTCAAGAGAGTCGACTCTGCAGACAATGCAGCGGACCTGCTTACAAAGCCATTGGGCCAGTAGAAGATCGAAGCCCACCTTGAGAAGATGGGACTTAGATTTGTAGCCAATTGGCTTTAGGTCAAGTGGGAGTTTGTTAGATATGTGTGCCCTAGAAGCCAGAATTGGCTGACACTTGTAATACACTTCTAAGGGCAAAATTATAATTTTGACTATAAATAATAAAATAGATTATTTTCTATCACATATGTGTATTTAGTGTCTGTGATACATTCTTTGAGTTAATGGTAATGATAATTCTTATTTTCAAGAGTTGAAAATTTAAGACATGAATTTTCATTATTAACTCATAAAATGCTCCTGACCATAGGATCATCATGAGGATGGTGATTGATCCAGAAGGTTGGTGTACAATCGCTTCTTTTAGTAGATGAGTCTTGAGTCTACGGTGTGGAGACACCTAGAGTGAGAGTATAGGTACTCGTTAGAGAATGAGGGCACTGAGCATGACCACCTCGAGTAGTCATAAGGAAGTCTACCTTCTCATCGATGACTGACTCGATGCTGTAGTGGTGTGTCTGATTCTTTGACCTAAGGTGCATCAATAGTTCATCTTGAGAGTGTTATAGTTTGACTATACCATGACTCGGTCTCCTAGCCATTCGAAATCCTGAGGTGTATGTTGGCTATAGCATGTTCATTATAGGAATTGGATTGCACCAAGATGGAATCTATCTATCTTGATGGATATGGAGCAGTCCTATGATGATCATGAGAATCAAGTCCATAAGCCCATGGCCATGGCAGAGAGTGTGAAATAATAGAAAGAGTTTCTATTAAGGTTTTCACATCGGACTTGAATCGAATGATTAAAATCATATGATAGAAATTAGGGTTTGACGAGTTCACCTTAACCCTAATCTGATCGGGGCTCAAGATAGAAGAACTTAATCACACAAGTAGCTGCACCGAGAGGTTCATTTTTAGTTTTGATGGATTGCCACCATATACTGCTAGGTGTCACTGGTGGATTTTGGGAGCAATTAGAATGATTTAGATGATCGATCATTCTAAGTTGTTTGAATCAAAAGAGTTCTGATCCATCAAAAGGAGTTTCGATGATGTTGATGATGGAGATCATGACATATCCCATTACCATACAAAACTGAACCAAACTGGGTCACACAAACAAGGGTTTGGATCTAGATATCATTAATTGGACTAATCCAGTTCAATTGATTTGAATAAGATTTAATTAGGTTCAAGGAAATCGTGCTAGCACACGATTGAGCCTAATATTCTCCTCTTTCTATCTTAAAAGTTATCTTGACTGAGTCAAATGAGTTTGTGCTCACTCAAGTATCTTTACCTGGTCTGGCTGGAGTTTGTCCAAGTCAGAAAAGGGTTATCTTAATTTATAAGATAAATTTGAGATAACACCTGCCTTTTTCCGTCATCTGTTAATTCTTGTATTTTGACTTGGTCAAACATTGATTTTGACCCTTGGACATCTACCCATGCATCATGCACTTATTGGAGAATAGATAGTGGCTTGTCCCCTCTCTAGAAATTGGAAAGAAGGGGGTGCATGCCTAGGATGGCATGCGTCCATGGATAGGGATGCTGGAGTCCCATACGGATGGGACTCCAGGTTGCTTCTTGGTTTCTACTTAGGTGGCCCTTGGATATCTACTTTGATCAGTCTTAGGCACCATCTAAGAATGAACCTGTGGGTCTCTCATCTGATTAGATTAGGTGATATCATCCCATCAATCAAATTTAGATCTGATTGCACGAAGCAACATGATTGGCCGAGGTGATGCAGCACTACATGGCGCAGCAGAGTCTATAAAAAGACCCTGTCTGCGCCCACTTTTGAGAACTCTTCTTCCAAGCCACACCCCAAGGTTGTCCCTCTCCCTTCTCCACACCACCATCTGACCCTCTCTCTCCTCTCCATGCCCAAGGAAGTTGGGCCTTCAGATTAGTGCGAGTCAGGCAAGGAAAGGCTGATGAAAAAGGAAGAAGGCAGCACTGCTGCAGAGATGATGGGTGATCTTCAGAAGGTGTTTTGAAGATCCTCCAAATTAGATTCAGATCTAATTTTTGGAGAAAAGAAAGAGAAGGAGAAGATCTCCAGATTCAGTCTGAGTGGATATCGATAGAGGCTAGGTGCTTGCGTGGCTAGATCCAGAACCTCAGAGCTTCCATAGGATCATCAACGAGTAATCAGATTATCCAAGATCAAGGTAAAAATTAATTTAGAATTAATTTAGTTTTATTTTTTTAATTATCAAATTATAAATTAGATCTGAAAAGTGTCAGATCTGATCTGAATATGAGAGGAGAATTTTTGAAATATGCCTCTCGATCCAATCAGATCTGAACGAACCTGATCCTGAAAAATAAGGATTTCCCTTCATCTACAACTAACTTTATCTTTAACAGATGGGTCACCAGTTGATTGCCAACATCAAGGCAATCAACCTTCAAAGGATAGAGATCTCAGAGGTGGTGAGAATTCTTGAAGAGCATAAGCCGAGATCGACTGCCTATCAAAGAAAAAATTTGCTGAGGTCGAGCATCTTCAAGAGGCAGTCCAAAATGCCAAGCAAACTCCAGCGAAGATAAAGCATTGCCCAGATATGCAACCCAAGAGGGTGAATGGGGTTTTTAAAATTTTAAAGCTAATTTAGAATCACAAAGGTTATGTAATATTATGCAAGTAGTATGTGTTGGATGATTTAAGTGAGATAAAAAGATAAATAGTAAGAGAGCAAGTATTTAAAAAAATTAAGATGGAGAGAGAGCAAGCACACCATAAATAAGAAAGATTTATAGTGGTTTGGTGCCAATCTTGCACCTACATCCACTCTCCAAGCTCTTAAAAATTTTACTATAATCCCGTAAGATTATAGCCGGATTATTTTTCTGGACTCACTATCCAAAAATTTAGTTGATTTTTTTCTAGGATCACCAACCACAATCCTTACAAGGATTAGACAAACCAATCTGAAGAAACAGGAGGAAGAAAAATCCCAAAATCGAAGTTTCAGCTCTTGCTAAAACCAAGTACATGGAAAGAGAAAAAAAAATTTACAACTCAAAATGCCTCTCTGAATGAGCAAAAAAGTTATCCTTGCAGTTCATTGAAAGTTTCTTTGAATACTTGGAGTTAATGCACTTGAGGATTCTTCAAAGCTTGAAAGAACTAATTGATTGGGGATTGGGTATTCATTCAAGAATAGAGCATGTTTCAATTTCTCTTGATTTTCTCTTATTAAATCACAAATAAGCCTTCTTCCTTTTATATTTTAGCATTTTCACTCTTCTGATGATGATTGGAGCTTAGAAAAAGTGAAATCTGATCATTGAAGAATAGCAACTAACCATTGGGTCCAAAAAAATTTGATTTGAAATGTCCTATCAAAAGATTGTCGTCGAGTCTCAAGATCTCTTGGTTTGTCTCGAGATATCTTATCAGGTTATGAGGCCTCTTGGATTGATCAGGAAAGCTCTCGCCTTTAGTCACACAAGAAATCAGCTTTTTGAAAAAAAAGACTTGCCTGAGATCGAGACGTCTCGATTCTGAATGAGACATCTCGCTGGAACCATGAGATCTCTTGAGAATCCTACGAGATCTCTCACTCTTAGAGTACAAAAACTAAATTTCTATCATCTAAGATCGAGACATCTTGAGTTCAACTCGAGAACTCTCGAAATCATGCCAGACAGTATTTGGGGCATGCCAGTCCACTCGAGAGCTCTCAAAAAAAATCTGAGATATCTCAAAGACTACTCCAAGGCAATTTTGAGAAAATTTTTGCATCAATCAAGGAGATTTGATTTTTATTTGATTTTTACTTTATGTCTATCTTATTTTGGTCAAAGAGCTCTCTTTCTTCTGACATTGGAATACTTAAAATAAAATATATTAGTAATCATTTGCTTTAATATTTGGTCATCATCAAAGTCCCTTGGGGGGTTCAACAATCTTCTCCTTTTTTATGGCGATGAAACATTAAGCAAGCCATAAAAGGAGTGTAAGCAATATGTATATCATGAACTAATGAATGCAAAATATTTGTGCTAAAGCTCCTCCTTAATGTATGCTCTCATGAAATGAATAGGATTTGAATAATGTTCTTTTCATTTTATATTTGTTCATTTCAATCATTTTATTTTCTAAAAGTCTCTTTTTATGTATGTTAGTTTGAATCGATTATACATTTGTATCTTGGTTTGAATTAATTATACATTTGCATATTTCTTCTTAACATTTTGATATTATTTCTCCCCCTTTTTGTCAGCATCAATTAAAAACTACTCTTTCCTTATTTGAAATAAAAATTTACTCTCCTTTTTATGACAGAATAAGATGCCAATATTCAAAATACATAAGAGTCATAAGAGTCATACATCAAATAAATAGTTCTAGTCAGAATACATAAAGATGTGACATGGAGTTTACATAAAAATTTTAGAAATAGAAATAGCTAGCCATACAAGATAAACACCACATACAATCAAAATTAGCCAACATATATCATAAAGTAATTGACTAAACATATGAATGCATACTTCATAAATATTCTCGATTTATCTTTAGTTCATTGCATATTTTTCATATACTCATTATACTATAATGTCTCAATTTAAATAAATGAATATTAAGGTTTCAAGCATATACTCAACATTCTTCTTTTCATTTTTGATAATCATTAAAAAGCTTATGGGAAGGATTAAGAAAATCATCAAAATCAATAAGATATAGGAGTGTATTAAATGAGATGCATCAAATTCAAAAAAATAAAGTCAAATAAATAATCTTCCTTTTTAAAACTTATCTTTGGATTTAAAACATGCTTAAAATATCAATTTTCTTTCAAAAATTTGCTTGAATTCAAATATCAAAGGCTCTCCCTCTTATTAAATAATTAAAACTTTTATAATTAGATTTTTAAATATATATTTTTAAGCTTTAAGAGGAATAGAGCTTTTTAAAGTTTTGAATAAAAAAATCAAGCATAACTTTTTTTTAATGCATCGAATAAATCATTAAAATATATCATCAAAATTAATTAAAATTTAATATATATATTTTTTAATTTTAAAAATTTTGATTTAATTTTAAGAGGATATTAAATTTAAATTTTATGAGATATTTAATATGAAAATAAGTATGTTTGATATCAAATTTGTATTGAAATTACTCTCTTTCTTTCTAAAAAGTTTTAATTCAGATTTTTCATATCAATATTAAGGGATAGAGCTTTTCAAGATATTTTATCACATTTAATACCAACAAAAGTAGGTCCGATGTCAAATTTTTATTTGATACAATCAATTTATATTTTTAATTTAATTTTAAAAAATAAAAATTTTTAAATAAAATAAGTATAATAGAAAAAAATTGAAACTAATTTTAATATTTATTTTTTATTTTTCTCAAAAAATTTTAGTCAATTAAACTTTGAAAATGTATGTATCGAAAGAGTATGAAAGATAGTATCAAAGCTGAAAATAATTTTATAAGGATCTTACATTATGCATTAAAAATTTTATAAATTTATTTATAGGAGTAAGAAGAGTTTTCAATTCAATTCAACTCTAAGAGTGTCAAGAATATTCAGATAAATTAAATTATGAAATCAGCATATAAATGATACCACTTTAAGCAAGTTTCAACATTTAAGAATAATTTATTTGTCTAATACTACTTTAAATTAGTAGTATTTTAAATCAAGTAAATCAAATTGAATAAACACATGAAAGCATGAATCAAAAAAACTATTAGGAATTTAATTGAGAGTTTGAATTCAAATAAAATAAAGTATAAATTTAAGAGAATTAAAAGATAAATGATTGAAAATTTGAGATTAATATCGATATTTTTAATACTAATTTGTAGCAAATGTCTCTCCTATTTTCAAAAGTGAATACCATAAAATTAATCATACGGTATTTTTAAATTTATTCTCCTCCTTTTTTTAAGTTAAGCATCGTTAATTGATACCACATTAATCTTTAACTAATACTAATTTAACTTTTAAGCTCAAATTTTTAAATTTGATTGATACCAATTTAGTAACTAATTCATCTTAAATGAATTCTCCTTCTTATTTTTGCAAATAAAGGTATTTTTAATTAAATAGTCTTTTAAGATCAAATTATTTTCTTTAGTATCTTCTTTCTCTATTGCACTTATTTTAAAGTAAGCATATTAAGTTTGAAATAATCAACCATCAATCATAATCATGATATAGTAATTTTTTTTATAAAAATATTACTTTTACTAATTTTAAAATAAAATATTTATAATAGGATGTCTTCAATCATGACAACATTAAAATGATCAATTGATGTAAAGCATTTTTGAAATATTCATTGATCATTAAAAAATGATGACACAATTAAATCAAAGTATGAATTGATAAATCAAAAAATATATAAATGCTTGAATCAAAGATGAACAAATCAAGTAATACAAGTAATTTTTTTTAAATAAAAAAAATTATTTCTTTCGGCACAACTCAACCAAAAATAGAATAAGATTTATTTTAAGAAATATTTCTTTCTCATTTAGAAAGTATAATTTCAATACTATATATATATATATATATATATATATATATATTCAAAACTATAGATTCAAAAAGAAATGCTTTTCAAATTTAGCTAAGGAATATCTTTAAGCTTTAAAAATCCAAGATAAATAGATTCTTTCAAAATTAGAAATTTGATATATTATTACAAAAAGATTTATTTAACTTAATTTTTTTTAATAATAATTATTATATTTTTTAAGAAAAAATATATATTTTTTTAAGAAATATTACATATTGAGTTTAGAAAAAATATCAAATATTTGCAATTTATCTTAAACATTATCATATTAAAATATGGCTGTGCAAACATAGATTTAAGACAAAGCATTCTTTCTTCCTTCATTTCTTTTATCAAAAGATGGAGTGCAATACGATAAAATCTAATACCAATTATTTTAATTTTTTTGATAAAAAATGATGAATCCATTAAGTTCAAATTAAATTATTTTGATAAATCATTTTGAATTGATACCAATAGACTATGCAAAGAAATCATAGAGAGATTTACTATTTAAATTTAGATCTTTTTTTCTTAAGAAATATCACTTAATTTGGTTCAAAAAATATATAAAATTTTCTAAATTTATCTCAAAAAATATCATATAAGCTATGCAAAACTAGATTCGAGATAAAATATTCTTTTCTTTTTACCGAAAGAAGACAAGAGAGTGCAAGATAGAAAAAATATGTTTGATACTAATTATGAAACTTTACTTAAGGATGAATTTTTTGATACCAATGCAAAATATGAATAAACAAGATCACATGAAGCACAAGTATAAGTGAACCAACAAGTCAATCAACAAATAAATGCCTATTAATGATTTTTCATGAGATTCAAAAATTATTTATCAAGAATTTTCATTTGAAGTAAAATATTTTTCAAGATTTAGTTTGATAATAATTAATTATTAAAAATTATGATAGGATCAAACCATGCAAAGTATGATTGAATAAAAAGTAAAATAAAAATATTTTTTCTAAAATAAATCAAATAACTAGAATAACATGAGTGCATAAATAGATCAAAATAATTTTACTTTTAATATTTTAATAATATTTTTCTTATTTAATTTAAAATTATTTTTTTATTTTTCATAATAAATGCTAGAAAATTTGACTTTCTTAACTCTCTCCCTATATTGAAAAATTAACTTTTCTTAATTTTTCTTCTATTTCTTTCAAATTAGGCATATTTAATTAATTTAAACAAGTGATCATTTCTCTTTCTTTATTTTGCAAGCAAAGCACATATTGAGTCAAACAAAAAATATCAAACACATTAAATTTTCATAAAAAATAAATTTTTTATTGATTAGCCAATGATGATTACAAAGATAAAATCATGAAAGCATGCAAAATATATGAGAGCTATATCCTATAGATGCCAAAAATAGATTGAAAAGATCACTAAGGCTGTGGAAAGGAATCCTAGCATCTTAAGCAAGTATATATCAAGATCATCCTAAGATGTAGGTCTAGGCTAGGTAGAAGAAGAGTATAGTCTAATATCTACAAATGACTGGGCCCAATAGTGAACATCCTTTCTCACTATAGTGAGTGCCTGAAACAATCTTCCTAACTCATCTCTGATCAATGATAATGCCTTCATCTGATCTTATCTCATCTGGTGTGCCTCTGATATGTACCTCTAAAGCTCTACACAGGCTGACACTATAATTTTGATGGAGAGTTTCTCAATAAATGCATTCTTATCCAATCTATCAGGTAATCATGAGCTAGTATCTGGATAGTTGGTCTGTGAAAGTGAAACTATCTCTATTTATTTATGCTACTTTGCTGGCTTCTTGTCCTGATATTTACTACAGTAGGCTCTACTATAGGAGTCTCATCATCATCATCTACTATAGCATGAGAGCTGATATCCTCAATACCCTCAATCATCATCTCGATCAAATATAAATCTTAAATATATAGCTGCTTGAGATAATCTAAGGTACTTCTACTTGTCTGTATATGTATAGCATATGTCTAATGCTATCAATATTTATCTCAATCTGCATATCTTTCACTTTAAAAATTAGACTTTCTCTTTCTTTGGGAAAAATACTTTCGAGGTGCCATCAGAGAACAAGGACAACAAGATTAGAATAAAAATAGAGAGGAAAGATCCGATTTTAGTAGGAGAGGGGTTTGAAAGAAATTATGACTCGAAAAAATTGATAATGGAATGATAGAGCCTTGAGATATTTTCAAATAGGAGAACTAATTCCAAAAAAAAAGATTAACTCCTGCTAAATCAAGAGTCAACTCCTGAAGAGAGGTCGACTCCAATGAAACTAAGAGTCGGCTCCTCGAAGTAGAAAATAGTTCAAGTAGTTTTTTATTCAAGAAAATTTAATCAAGTTGAATAAAATTAATAGGCAATTAAATCAATGATCAAGAAAGATATTTAAGTCAAATTAAGAGATCAAGAATTAAAAAATTATAGGGATAAGATTATCAAGTCAAGGAACTTATGTAAAAGAAAATCTAGATATAGGTTCTATGAGTTTTGGTTGAACTATGAAATTCCAAATCCTTAGTGTTGGGGATAAATCCGCACCTACCAAAGTTCGGCTAAGACTCTGACTCTTGATCAGTTCTATTCATTTGCAACTATGACAACTGAACCTCAACCCGCGGGAGTATTCAAACTTTGAATCATTCTGAGATGGTCGATCTTCAACACTACAGTCAGATAATCTGATTGGCTGGAAAGATCGATTTTGAATTCAGCGGAGGGGTTGCAGATTTCTTCTCCAAACGAACTCGAATAGTTAATGCTTCAGCCCCATATAATCGGCTAAATCTCTGGCTCTGGTGCATCCCGTTTGGTCGATCTCCTTCCATGGAACTTCTCTAGCAATCAAACTTCTTCCGAACTACCATCAGACGAATTTTAGTGCTTTATCATTATTTGCCGATGATCAACCCTGAAAATGATCGAACCTCAAAGGAACAACAGAGGTGCTAATATTTCAGTCGTGCTTGCTTGTTGTGGCCGTCGATCAATACTTAATCCAGGTGGATCCCTCACAGCCGGACTCCTATTGATTGAACATCTTCCGAGCCTCTTCGCCAGTCGAACCCCTGTCGGACTTCTCTTCTGGCCGAATTCCTTTCAGCCGCCTGAAAGAACCACGGCGTATACCTTCAGCATAGCGAATAAAAGCCAACGCACAGTCAATCTTAAGAACCTCTATACTCCTTCGAAACAACAACATCCAAGAGCCCTTCATCGCCTGCAACCATCCCATCCGAACTCTAGTTGTTAGGTCTATAACAGACTAGCACGTCACGACAACGGACATCATCCTTCATAACAAACTCCACATGGCTCCGAACGGCCCACTACCAAGCAATTGCGGCAGTCACTATCAATTTATTATAGGCTTCGGTGCTATAAAAGGAATCATTCAGATATATTTTCTCCAAATTCTCTTCTTCTTCCCAAAACTCTACAACTTTCTTGACTGAGAACTTCATTTCTGTTGGTCGAAAGAGCTAACTTGATCGTCGGAGGATCTTGCTGGAGCCACCACCCCAGGCTCTGGACAAAACTTATTTTACAGATCACTGATGGCGATCTCATCTTCTTTGACTCTAGTACTTCTCTAACGACAACCAGATTTCATACCAATAAGATTGGTACTAGAGAAAGGACTTTCTATACCTTTTGAGGTTTTCTTATTCTTAAAGGAGTGCTCAGTAGAGATCTCTACTTCTTCTCCAAAGTCCTTCTTTTCGAAAAAGATGCCTCCCAGAAAAACTTCAATTCGATGGTCAACAACCTCTACAGCTAGATCTCATCCAGATCTGTCTATCCCTATTTCATCTCTAGCAACTCAAGCTCCACCTACAGTAATGATGGATGCAAAGTAGTTCAACCTGCTAGTCCAGTAGGTTCGTGGCCTCATGAAAGAAGTATAGGCCATGCGATAGCAGTAGCCTCTGATGCCAATTCAGCTGGAGTAGGCTTCTTTGAAGCCCCATGATCCGATCTGAGGACAATCGATGACCTCCAAAAAAGAAAAGTAGAGGGTCGAGAGCCCCTGCTCTGATCATAACTCTACCCTTGGGGTGACTTTGCCTCCGTTCAGTCATAAGACTTTAGAGACCCACGATCGAGAGGATCTCCTAGATCAAAAACTGCAAGAGATAAGCCAGTGGATCGAGGTACTTTGTCATGCTCCTCCCTTCCACGGTAATGATATCTGTACTAACCCTCCTTTCTCTCATCGCATCATGCAGGAACCTATCCCATCAAACTTCAAGCTCCCTCAATTCAAGAGCTACGATGGAACTACCAATCCGATCGACCATCTGAAAGCCTTCTGGATGATGATGCTGCTCCATGGCGCATCAGATGCTATATTTTGTCGAGCCTTCCCATCCACTTTGAAGGAAGAAGTCAAAAATTGGTATGCGGTCCTTAAATTGGATACCATCTTTTTCTTTGATCAAATAAGCCACCAGTTCGTGGCTCATTTCATCAATAGTCGATGCCTCCATCAAGGTTTCGACTCCCTTATGAACATCAAGTAGCAAGAGGGAGAATCCATCCGAGCATATGTCAACCACTTCAATGCAGCTATCCTAGAAGTCCAAAATCTAAACCAATCTATTGCTATGGTCACACTAAAAGGTGGCCTTCAGAAGAACAACCTACCGTTCTCTCTGAAGAAGTACCTCAAAAATTTTGCTGATATGTTAGCTCAGACTAAAGGCTATACCTGAGCAGAAGAGGCCTTCAAGGCCAAGGATGATGAACCATAGAAGAATGATGAATGGATGAGCCAAACAGGCCTGCATCTGAAAAGAAGTCAATCGAGGTTCGGCCGTGCTTCCGAACTCCCCCTGAGCGCAAGCAAGCCCGACCCCCTACCCGAGCTCAGAAGTAGGGAAGCTCGATAGAAGGGCACGGCAGGGCTCTCCCTTCCGAAGGTTTCACAACTACGCTTCCCTCAATGCTTTAAAAATATAAGTTCTGATGGAGATCAAGGAACAACTATCTAGATTGGAGAGGATGCGCTCTCATCCCGGCAAGTGCAATCCCAACAAGTACTGTCTCTATCATCGTGACCATGGTCACGATATAGAAGAATGTATCTAGCTCCAAGATGAGATTGAGGAGCTCATCAAGCGAGGCAGGCTCGATCGATTCCTATGGTGTCGGCTCGAAGGAAGAGAGGATCGACCAAGGGCATTGCTGCAATTTGAGCCATCGAGAAAGGAGCAATAGGCAGATCGGCCACCCCTCGACATCATCAACACCATCTCTGGGGGACCTCGATGAGGGGAGGCTAGCAGATCAATAGGGCTCGAGAAGAGGTGGAGAACTGAGGATCCCATCACTTTCATCAACGAGGATGCTTAAGAAGTTCAGTTCTCGCATAACGATGTGGTTGTAATTGCTTTAAATATTTTAGACTATGATGCACGCTGCATTCTTGTTAATAATGAAAGTTCGATAGATGTCTTATTTTATGATGCTTTTTGCAAAATATCTATACCTGATGGTCGGTTGGGGTCGATAAACTCCCCATTAATGGGCTTTACCAGTGATGCAGTACCAGTTGAGAGCATAATAACTTTGGTCGAGGCTACAAGACAATATCCAAGGCAGTCCAGAGCATAGGTGGACTTCCTGGTAGTGAAGGCCCCATCAGCTTATAATGCGATCCTTGGCCAACCTGATCTAAACACACTTCGGGCAATAGTGTCAACATATTATTTAAAGATGAAGTTTCCAACAAGCTATGGGATCGGAGAGATCAAAGTAGACCAGATCTTGGTGAGGCACTGTTACTCCATGGCCCTACAAAAAAATGCCCAGCCCAACCTTTGCCTTGTTGATGGACTGGACGTCCATAATGACCTTATGGAGGAGCAGGGAGAGCCTATGGAAGACCTCATTTTCATCCCATTAAATGACAAAAATAAGAAGCACACTATGCAAATCGGCTCCAACTTAAAGGATGAGGTCCGAGAGCAACTCATTACCTTCCTTCGGAGAAATGCGAATGTCTTTGCCTGGGTCCCAATGGATATGCCGGAGATTGATGCTAAGGTCATGGAACATCGACTGACTGCTGATTCCAAATATCAGCCAGTAAAAGAGAAGATGCATAGCCATGCTCTAGAGAGGCAGAAAGCAATTGCAGAAGAAGTTGACAAGCTCCTCAAGGCTGAATTTATCCAAAAAGTTAACTACCCGAGCTGGATCTCAAACATGGTGCTCGTCAAAAAGGCAAATGATAAGTGGAGGATGTGTATGGACTTTAAAAAGTAGAGCAAAGCTTGTCCAAAAAATAGCAACCCCCTACCCAGGATTGATCAACTGGTGGATGCAACCTCGGGCCATAAGCTCCTCACTTTCATGGATGCCTTTTTCGGCATAACCAAATTCGAATGGTGCTAGAGGATGAAGAGAAAATCGCTTTTATTACTAACCATGGTCTTTACTGTTATAGGGTTATGCCTTTCAGACTCAAGAATATTGGAGTAACATACTAGTGCCTGGTTAACAAAATCTTCAGGGAGCAAATCAGTCGAAATATGGAGGTGATATGGATGACATGCTCGTCAAGAGCCAAGCTTCAATAAATTATATCACTAACCTCAAAGAGATCTTTAGTGCACTTAAAAAGTATAAGATGAAGCTAAACCCAACTAAGTGTGCCTTCGATGTGACCTTGGGAAAGTTTTTAAAATTTATGACATCGAGGCATGGGATTGAGATGAATCCAGAGAAAATCCAGGCTATTCAGGAGATGACCACTCCAAAAATGATTAAAGAAGTTCAATGCTTGATTGAAAAAGTGGCATCCCTAAACTACTTCATCTCGAGATCGATCGAACGATGTATGCCCTTCTTTCAAGTTCTTAAGCAGCCAAAGAGCTTTTGCTGGACGACAAAATACCAACAGGCATTCAAGAAGCTTAAAAACTATCTTGGCTCATCCCCACTACTGACAAAGCCTGAGCTCAAAGAAGAATTATTCTTGTACCTAGCAGTCTCCTTAGTAGCCTTGGTAGCAGTCTTGGTCAAGAAGGAAATGAAAGTGTAGCGATTGGTCTACTACATAAGCCGAGTCCTGAGGGATGCAAAGACCAGGTACTCTAAGTTAGAAAAATTGACTTACTCTTTTCTAATTGCTGCCAAGAAACTCTGATCTTACTTTCAGGGGCATACCATAACTATCCTCATAGATCAACCAATTAAAGTAGTTCTTCATCGAGCAGATGCCTTCGAAAGAATTGCAAAATGGACAATCGAGCTTACAGAATTTGACATCAACTATCGATCTCGATCATTGATCAAAGCTCAGATATTAGCAGATTTTGTAGTAAAATGCACCATTCCAAATAAAGTCGAGCTTGAATAGAATGAAATCGGCATCCCGTGGTTGCAACCGAGCCCCCTCGAAGGGAGTTCCAGTCTTTTTGAAGATTTTTGGGCCCTATACATGGATGGTTCATCCAACACTGTTGGAGCAAGTATGGGATTAATCCTGATTAATTTTGAGGGAGTCGTCACTGAATATGTGCTATGCTTCAAATTTTCTGCAACTAATAATGGGGTCGAATATGAAGTTTTAACTGTTGGGTTGAAAATAGAAAAAGAGTTAGAGGTAGATCAACTCCAAGTTTTTAGTGATTCCCAGCTAGTGGTCGGACAGGTTAGTGGCAACTATGAAGCCCAAAAAGAAAGCATGATGAAATATCTTGAGAAAGTAAAGAACTTGACTTCGGCCTTTAATAGTTTTAGCATTCAACGGATTCTGAGGGTAGAAAATGCGAGAGCCGACCTTCTCTCTAAATTGGCTACTTTAGCTCTGATCGAACTGCCTAAAGAAGTATTTTTTAAAATTCTAAAGTGCCCAAGCTCAGAGGAGTTGCAATCCATTATGCAGGTTAAGCACGAGCCAAGTTGGATTGACCCACTAGTTGCCTACCTCAAGGATGGAGTTCTTCCTCATGATCCAAAGAAGTTCGAAAACTCAGGAATCAAACTTTTTGGTATGTTCTGTATGAAGGTAAGCTGTATAAAAGATCGTATTCTCTATCGCTCTTGAGATATCTCCAACCTTCAGAGGTTGACTTCGTATTATGGAAAGTGTGTGAAAAAATTTGCAAAAGTCATGTAGGAGCTAGATCCCATTCACAAAGACTGTTTCGGTAGGGGTACTATTGGTCGATCTTATACCATAACTCTATAGAGTATGTCAAGAAATATGATCATTGTCAGAGAAATGCAAACATATAAAGACAGTCGGCCTCCGAGCTTACTCCACTAAGTGCATCTTGGCCATTCATGCAGTGGGGAATGGATATATTTGGCTCTTTTCTAATGACATCCGGACAATGAAAGTTTCTTCTGATTGCGATCGACTACTTTACCAAATGGGTCGAGGTCGAACCATTAGCAAAAATTACTGAGACTAAGATACAAAACTTTATCTGAAAGTCAATCTTCTATCGATTTGATCTATCCTAAACTCTCATAATGGATAACGAGTGATAGTTCGCTGGGATGATGTTCATTGAGTTTTGCGAAGATCTAAACATCTTCCATCACATCACGTCAATGGCCCATCCATAGGCAAATGGTGAAGTAGAGGTGACTAACAGAATTTTACTACAGGATATCAAGGCAAGGCTTGAAAGAGTAAGGAGGACTTGAGTGGATGAACTCTACCACATCCTCTAGGTGTACTAAACTACTCAAAGGCTATCGACTAAGAAAATATCATTTGTCTTGGTCTTTGGAGTAGAGGCAGTCATCCCAATCGAGCTTAAACTTCCATCAGCATGAGTTGTGGCCTTCAATGAGCAGCGTAACTCACAAGACCTTAGAGTCAACCTCGATCTATTGAAAGAAAAAAGAGAAAAAGCCTAAGTTTGGATGGCAGCCTATAGACGAAGAGTAGCCAGATACTATAATTCCAAAGTAAAAAGCAAAGCATTCGGGATGGGGGACATGTTCCTCCGATGAGCGTCCATTTTGCAACCTCAGAATCAAGGAAAGCTCATCCTGAATTGAAAAGGTTCGTATAAAATAGAGGAGGCCGTCCGATCCGAAACTAATCACTTGAAAGAGCTCGAAGGAGCAATGCTCCCACGGTCTTGAAATTCAAAAATCTAAGAATGTACTACCAATAACTTTCCTTCAATAAAACTTTTCCATTTTAATATCATTACTTCTTAGTGCAAAAATTACGTGATGATAAATAACTCTCCGGAGCAATCTAAAGTGGCCCATTGAAAACTAGAGGAGAACCTCATCCTAACATGAGCAAAATCGAAGACCTCGTTGAACTAAGATAAGATGAGGAGAGAGGCCCTACCGACAGTCCTAATGTGCCCCTACAGTCCATTGGAAATAGGAGGAGAACCTCATCCTAATGTGAGCAAAGTTGAAGGCCTCGTTGAACTAAAATAAGATGAGGGGAGAGGCCCTATCAATGGCCCTAATATGCCCCTACAGTTCGTTAGGAGCAGGAGGAGAATCTCATCCTAATGTGAGCAAAGTCAAAAGCCTCATTAAACTAAGACGAGATGAGAAAAGAGGCCCTACCAATGGTCCTAATTGGCCCCTACGGCCTATTAAGAATAGGAGGAGAACCTCGTCCTAACGTGAGCAAAGTCGAAGACCTCATTAAATCAAGCTGAGATGAGGAAAGAGATCCCACCGATGGACCTGACGAACCTATACGATCGTGCAAAGGATGGAAGGCTAAGGCCTTGCTAATCTAAAATAAGAAAAAGGCCAAGACCCTACTAACGACCATCGTACACATCCCGCTATGGCCATGCCAAACATCAAAGATAAAACCCCATCTTGATCTATGGAACGGACCTCTAGCCCGACGTCCACAACAAGCATCTCATTAGAAACAAAGTAAATAAAAACAAGGGGCCTAGAATCGCATCTACAAGAGATGATAGCAAAAAGAAAAAAGGAGGTACCATTTCGTTATCGAGTTATGCTCATTACAAATAAAAGTCTAAGATCGATTACACAAAAAGTGGGCACACTACAAGAAAAGTGAAGGTCAGCAAGGGCCAACTGTATGAAAGAACTAATGCATTACAGATGAAATAAAGATTGATGAAATCAATTACATAAAGAAAAAAGAACAAAGATGAAGTCCTAAGGCGGCTCGGACTCTTCAAACTTTGGGCTATCAGCTCCGGCCATCACCAAAGCTTCCTTTAGTCTGAAGATTTCCTCCTCAAGCTCTTTTTTCTTATATAGACCTTCGATGTACATCCTATTGGTGCACTCAAATTTGGCCTCGAGCTCTCATCGCTACTTCCTCAAGACATTGGATTCAGCTTCAGCATCCTTAATGGCTCGATGCTCGTAGGTCAGCTAGAGCTTCAACTGTTGAACTTCAATTTTCTCCACCCTAACAGCCTTAGAGAGCTCACCGATGATCCTCCTCAAGGAGGTGAGCTCCTTAGATTCATCGCCTAATCCAGCCTGTTGGACGCTATAAAACTTTCTCTAAAAATAGGTCACCTCATCCCTAGCAGTCTTCAGCTCATCCTCAAGCCTGGACATCTTTCTGCGTAGGTCGTTCGATAACTATTGTGCCAGTTTTCAGTATCCTGCAGCTGCTTCTGAAGCTAAAAGAACTTTTTCAACCAATCTCAATTATACTGGACTTCATCGATGGACCACGACGAGCTCCCTCCTAAGAGATAAATCTTTTCTTTTGCCTTCTTAAGATCAACTTCAAGAGAGCCGATCTTCACTATCAGTGCCAAAGACTTATCGCTCGCATTCTTCTAGAGTTCAGCAAGCTTCTCAAAAAAAAATTTTCGGATACTGAAGCTCGCAGAATCCTTCATATGTAAGCTTTGGAGGTGAGTAACTTCTTTAGTCGCCTCCGAAGCATTCTTCTGAGAGGCCTAAAGGTCGGCTTCAACCTTCTTCAACTTTTTTCTTAAATGATAGACTTTCTTCTTCAAACTCTTTATCAAAGGCTTGAACGAAACTCCCTAAGGTAAGGGGTCGACATCAACCGAAGAAAGGGGGTCATGGCCCTGGTTATCGGAGGCATTCTAAATCACATGCAACACAGAGCATAAAGAAAAAGAGAGATTTGCTTTCATTTCTTCAAATAATTTTGATACATCAAAAAAAAAGAAGAAAAGTATATAAACATCAAAAGTTTAGACCTCAGTGGCTCGCCCACTGGAGAGGTTGGAACACTCTCAACCGCCTTCGACTCTCGAGTAGGCCCAGATGCTGCACTCGCAGGTTTTAGAACCTCCAAAGTGGCTTCAATGGCATGGACACCAGGGGCAACCTCGGCATCAGTGCATGAAGGGCCGGCTCTATTCTCTAGCTCCTTTATGAGGAGGTTCAAATCGATGTTGGAAAAGTTCTCGATGACCCACCCCAAGCAAATCTGAAACCCTTCCAAGAAAGATTCTTGGGCGAAGTTTATTTTGATATCCTCCATATCTTTGAAGGACTTGAAGTCTTGCACGGCCCTCTCCATAGTGGTGTTAACCTCCTCCTATGCCTTCCTTCTTTCCTCCTTCTCTAGAGCTAACTTGGCTCTCAGCTTCAGCATCTCTTCGTGCTCCTCCCTCAACTCCTTCTGAAGGCGTTCAACTTCAAACGAGTGGATTTTCGAGGCTACCTTCGACCTCAGCCTGGGCCTTCTTGACTTTTGCATGGGCTTCCTCAAGGTCCCTGAAAGCTTCAACCCATCTTTGGTTTTTCACCTTGGAGTGAGCAAAAAGGTAGTGTCTCAACTACAAAATAAAAAGCGAGTCAGAATTCTAGAAGATCCTAACTTTAAAGCCTGAAGGGCATGAGGTCAAAATCAAAAGAAGCCATTTACCTTCAGAAAGGCAGCGAAGGACTCGACGAACCTCTTAACATCGTCCTTCTTGCATATCCTCTCTACAATGTGAGAAAGGATGCTCCCCTCCATCAGCACCTGGAAGATCTCTCGATCATCTAAGGAACCATGCTCTTGGCTAAGATCCTTTTCCTCGGAGCTCTTAATCTTCCATCCAACTTTCTTATTGATGGCCTTCTTCTTCCTCCTCTCCACAACTTTCTCTTACTAAACAGGAGCAGAATGGATGGCCTCATTAGACAAGATCAGGCTTGGTGTGGTAACGATGGGCTCGAGGGCTGGCACGGCCCGAATTGGGATGGCCTGGCTCGACTCTCCAGTCTAAGCCTTCTTTTGTGGTTCACCGAAAGGACCGCCCTTCCTCTTGAGAGTCTTGATTTCCTTCGTCAGGTGGTTCTATTCCTCTAGAGTCATTTCTGCAAAGAAAATAAAGTTAGAAGGTCAAAAGAAAGAATACCACCAAATCGACTGAATATGAAGAACTACCTGTTGGGTTAAGAGAATTGAGATCAAAATTGAACAAGATCTACTCATCCAGAAGTTTGGGGATCAGTGGAGCATTAAAGAACTTCAGTTTATCTGCCAAACTCTAATCCTCACTTTCTAGCCCAGGGGCTCGGTAGATCAATTTTCTTATCTCACCCCATGGAGGAAGCCCTAACCTAAAGGAGGGATGGAAGACGAAAAAAAATTTCTCCTTCCAATCATGAATGGAGGAAGGAGCACCTTTAAGCAATCCTTTCTTACCGAATTGCGAAGATACATACCACTAATCTTTGATAGTTGGCTGGTGTTTGAAGGTGAAGAAATTATGGAATAAGGAAATGGTAGGTCAGACGTCCACCATGGTTCACAGAGAGAGAGAAATCTGAATAGGTTAACTACAAAAGGAGGCAAAGGTAATCTAAGCCCGATCCTAAGGATTTTGACATACAGATAGGTTTGATCGGGAGGAGGTGAGCAAACTCGATTGTCGGGCCTAGAAAGTTTGAGCTCATATTCAAAAGAAATCCTGAACTAAATCCTAGCTAGGGAAAGATCGTCGAATCGAAGTCTACAAAGAATGGTTGCAGGCATAAAAGGATGGGCCAACTCCAAGGGTTCAACCTCCTCAGGAGGTAGGTTCACCAAGGTTAAAAGGGTAGGGCTCCCAGAATTAGTTGACCAAGAACCCTCGCTAGACATTTAGATCAAAGTGAAATCGAAGAATCGCTCAAAAATTAGAAAAAAAATAAGGTGTACAAACTTTGACAAAAATAGAAAGAGCGAGAAAGCAAAGAATGTGGAAATAATCAAAAAAAAAGTGTCGGAGGGTTGACCTAGATCGACTGGAAAGAACAAGAAGATGATGAATGTAACAAAAATCGAATGAGGGTACGTCTAAAACCAAGAAAAATGGAGGAAGAAGCTTGGACCCTTGCTTGGGATGAAGAAGGGAACCAGAGGAAGGAGATGAGGATTTCAGAAGAAGTAAAAGGCTCGGAGGAGGAGAATGGGTTTAAATAACCCCTAGAATTCCAAGATGGTTATGATTATAGATTTCTCCCAACCAATATCTGATCGATGCATGTTCCACTCATCATGGTAGAAAGCTTCCAATGGGCAGATCCTTAATAGCACCATACTTCGAGTAGATTTCTGATGGAAAATTTGAAAAATATCTCTTCGGGTTACCCCACATTTACAAAGCTTCAATGCCAGTCCGATAAAAGCCAAAATTTTTCATCCAACCCAGATACAAGAAATTCAACATGATTGAAAAATCCTTCGAACTTTGCTAGTCTTCATTTTACTCCCATCCTTCGAACTTCAAACTTGGAAGTAGGGAGATTAGTGTTGGGGATAAATCCGTGCCTACTCAATTTTGATTAAGACTCTAACTCTTGATCAGTTTTGTCTGGTTGCAACTACGACAACTGAACTTCAACCCATGGGAGTATTTGGACTTTGAATCATTCTGAGATGGTTGACCTTCGATACTGTAGTCAGATAATCCAATTAGCTAGGAAGACTGATTTCAGATTCAATGGGAGGTTGCAGATTTCTTCTCCAGATGAACTCAAATGGTTAATGCTTCTGCCCCATAGAACCGGCAAAATCCTCGGCTTTCGTGCATCCCGTTCGATCGATCTTCTTCAACGGAACTTCTTCAATAATTGAACTTCTTCTGAACTGCCCCCAAACGAACTTCAGTGCTTTATCATTATTTGTCAGTGAGCAACCCTGAAAATGGCCGAACCTTAAAGGAATATCAAAGGCGCCTTAGTCATGCTTGCTTGTTGCGGCCATCAGTCAATACTTGATCTAGGTGGATCCCTCATAGCCAGACTCCTTTCGATTGGATGTCTTTCGGGCCTCTTCACTGGTCAAACCCCTGTCGGACTTTTCTTTCGACCAAATTCCTTCCAGCTGCCTAAAAGAACCATGGTGTACACCTTCAATATAGCAAATAAAAGCCAATGCACGGTCAATCTTGAGAATCTCTGAACTCCTCCAGAACAACAACATCCAAAACAACAACATCCAGAATAACAACATCCGAACTTTAGTTGTTAGGTCTATAATAGATTAGCACGTCACGACAACGAACACCACCCTTCGTAATAAATCCCACATGGCCCCAAACAGCCCACTACCAAGCAATTGCATCGATCACTATTAGTTTGTTATAGGCTTCGGTGCTATAAAAGGAACCTTCCAGATACATTTTCTTCAGACTCTCTTCTTCTTTCTAAAATTCTGTAACTTTCTTGACTGAGCACTCCATTTCTGTTGACTGAAAGAGCTGACTTGATCATCGAAGGATCTTGTCGAAGCCACCACCTTAGGCTCTAGACGAAACTTGTTTTGCAGGTCACCAAAGGCGACCTCGTCTTCTCTGATTTCAGTACTTCTCCGACGATAATCAGATTTCACACCAACACTTAGGAATAAGCTAATATGCAATGTAATTCAACACATCAAGCACGTAATTTTTATGATTGAATGTCTTATCTTCAAGTATTTTATTTCATACAGAATTTTTATTAGAAGTTTAATAATTTAGCATTTTATGGGAGAATGTCAATCATAGTTTTACTTGTATGTTCAGCAACTTAAAAATATTTGTATCCAATTAAGCTTCTTTTAATTTAAGTTTACTAATTGCAAAATTGATATTCGAAAGTTATTATATCATGTTGAATTTTAAGATAATTTTAATTCATATCATAACATGATACTTAGAAGAGAGCATATTAATCTTTTAAAATTAAAGTATTCAAATCATCAAAATCAATCAATCATACTAATCTTACTGACATATAAAAAAAAATTCAAGCAAGTAACGATAATATGAAATCATAATGATAGATCATTAAAAATAATAGAATTAATCAAATAAACATTGATGGCATGATGTGAGAAAAGTTTAGATTTTACCAATATCATCATCCATCCAAGTCCATTCCCAAGGCATTCAACTACAAGTATTTTCTCATTTTATTTCATTGGATTCTTGGTGTACCTATAAAATTATTTACTAGTTTTTGGTACTCAAGTCATCTTGGGTCCATGAAGATTAGAGCTCATAGTTTCTTTTAGAATCTAAATCTTCTTCACATTTAAATTTTTAGATTTACTAGAAAAATATGTATAAGATTCATATCCTACTTTTCCACATTTAAAGCAAGTAATATTTGAAAACTTGTTGCTTGATGAGTTCACAAAAATGTTTTTCAAAAAATTTTATTTCTTAAGAGGATTATAGCCTAGGCCAGCTTTATCATAAATGGTCTTTTGATTTTTAAGTATCATTTGAAGTTTATTTGAGCTAAGAGTAAACTTTTCTACCATAGGTTTTAACTTAGTAATTTCAATCCTTAGGTTTAAATTTTCTTGAGTTAAAACTAATTTATCATTTGATTTTAGGAAGGATTTTAAAATATCATTTTCTTTCTTAAGCTCAGCATTTTCTTCAACTAACAAATTTTCAGATTTAATCAATTTTTTTTTCTTTAGTTAAAGAATTAATTTATTTCAAGAAATCTTTCTTCTCTTTGATCATATTTTTTATATTTTTAATTGATCTTCTTTTTCACTTAAAATTTTATTTTTTTCTTCAACCATAGATAGATTAGATTTTTTAAGTTTTTTATTCTATAGCCTTATCTTCATGCATTCATCCATTAACTCATTAAAGGCTTCATATAATTCATTAAAAGTAAATTCAAAGAAGTGTTCATGATATATCTCATCATTTTGAGCCATGAGTTAATAATTTTCAATACATTCCTTTTCTTTCTCATTCTTCTTTTCTTTGCTTTTCTCCTGCTTAATCGATAATTTCTTTTTCTTTTTTTTCTTTCTTTTCTTTTTTTTCATCCTCATGCACTATGAGGCATGAATTGAGGTGAGTTTTTTTTTTCTTGGAAGTTTGTTATTTTTTTTATTTGCTTCCTCAAAAATAGTTTCTAATTTTTTTTATATTGGATTTGCTAAATTATATAAAGAAATTATATTAAAAATATTTATGTCTAATGAATAATAAAGTAAATTCATTGCTTTAGCTTTCATTTTAATTATTTCTTTATCATGAATTGATGTATTGGGTGTGTGTAGGCCATTGATTATAATTTTTCATAAATTATAGTCATGTGCTTGAATAAATATTTTTATCCTAAATTTTTAATAAGTATAATTTAAGCCATCAAATAATGGGGGCCTATCTATAAAATATCCATCATTAAAAAAAAATTTTATTTTGGATTGCTAAGATCTTTGGCTCTTGATGGTTAAAGCAACAATCAATAATAGAGCACCTACTCTGATACCACTTATTGTCTAGATATGCAATCTAAGAGGAGGGGTGAATTGGATTTTTAAAATTTTAAAACTAATTTAGAACCACAAAGATTATGTAATGTTATACAAGTTGTATGTGGTGGATGATTTAAGTAAGATGAAAAGATAAATAGTAAAAGAGCAAGTATTTAAGAAAATAAAGATGGAGAGAGAGCAAGCATACCATAAACAAGTAAGATTTATAGTGATTTAGTACCAACCTTGTACCTACATCTACTTTTCAAGCTTCTACTTAAGAATTTTACTATAATCGATAGTTTTTTGGGCTTACTATCCAAAAATTTAGTTAATTTTTTTCTAGGATCACTAACCATAATCCTTACAAGGATCAGATAAATCAATCTGAAGAAATAGGGGGGAGAAAAATTCCAAAACCCTAGTTTCAGCCCCTGCTGAAATCAAGTACATGAAAAGAGAAAAAAAAAATTTATAACTCAAAATGTCCCTTTGAATGAGTAGAAAAATTATCCTTGTAGTTCATTAAAAGCCTCTTTGAATACATGGAGTTAATGCACTTGAGGATTCTTCAAAGCTTGAGAGAACTGATTGATTAGAGATTGGATATTCATTCAAGAATAGAGCATGCTTTATTTTTTCTTGTTAAATCATAAATAAGCCTTCTTCCTTTTATATCTGCAGCATTCTCACTCTTCTGAGGATGATTGGAGCTCAAAAAATGTAAAATCCAATCGTTGGAGAGCAACAACTAGCTGTTGGGACCAAAAAAAATCTGATCTAGAACACCCCATCAAAAGATTATCGTCGAGTCTTGAGATCTTTCGATTTATCTTGAGACATCTCATCAGGTTATGAGGCCTCTCGAATTGATCAGGAGAGCTCTCGCCTTCAATCCCATGAGAAATTAACTTTCTAAAAAAAAAGGCTCGTCTGAGATCGAGACCTCTCGCTCTCAGAGCATAGAAATTGAGTTTCTGTTGTCTGAGATCGAGACATCTCGAGTTCAACTTGAGACCTTTCAAAATCATGCTAGATAGTATTTGGGGCATGCCGGTCCACTTGAGAGCTCTCAAAAAAAATTTGAGATGTCTTGATAACTGCTTGATAGGAACACGATGCTGTCGTTAAGACATCGTATTTATCAGTTTAATCCGACTTCTTAAAATTATTGAAATTGCGTAGATAGCAGTGAGTCGGGTCGAATCCACAGGAAAGGTAGTATTTTTAGATTTGAAATCTTTGATTTTATAAAAGAAAAAAAAAATGATTTGAATTTTGAAATAAAAACTAAAGTCGGAAGATTGAAAATAAAAATTAAAAGGTGCAGAAATTTAAATTTGGTACTAAGATCTATTAGTTAGATCTTAGCATCTACTTGCAAAGCAATAATTTAAAGTGCAGAAATTAAATTGCAATAAAAATAAAAAGTAAGAAATTAAAATGCAAAAAATAAAATTTTTATTAATTAAAATTTTAGAATTTAAATACATAAAATTTAAAAAGAAAAGATAATAAAATAAAATAGCCTGATCTTGGATCGACATTGGTAGAAAGATGGTGTAGAAGCTCGGCTCTTCTTCTCGGCACCCGTTGCTTCGAAGCAGCCTTTAACCATAGCCTGACTTCGTCCTGTACCAAAGCTTCACCTTGATCAGAGATATTAATTTCTGATGGCCTGGGGTCCTTTTTATAGAGCTAGGAGGGCTGGATAATTTTTTCTAAAGGCAATATGGGACTAATAGCCTTTGTAATCGTCAAAATATAAATAAATTTGGATAAAATTTGAATCAAAATAGCTCTAATACGACTCTGATAAATCTGATAAAATTCAGCCATTCAATAGAAATCCAACGGTCTAAAAATCATCAAAATTGGATGCAGATCAACTCAGATCGGGTCAATTAAATTCTGGCCGTCCGATCGCGCTTCATCGAGGAAATCTGACCGCAAATCATGCTTCGGGAGTCCTGATCACCGCCGGGAGCATTCTGGATCGTCGGATCGAAGCTGGAATTAGGCGTTGCCATCCGATGGTGATCCGAGTGAAATTAGCAATCGAAAAAAATGCTGACCGTTCGATCTTAACCGCAATCAACCGCACCCATCCGATCGCACAATCACTGTTCCCATGGACCGCGTAGACCGACCGCACCACACACCGCAATCAATCAACGCTTCTGTCGCCGAGTGAAATGACCAGATTGCCCTATGAGCCACGAAAAATTTCTGTAGACCTTTTAAGGGTCTAGGTCCACCACGTGGCAGGCTCTGATTCGTCGGATTTTGCTGAGCTGGCGGTCCACGCCTGGATCGTAGACCGACTGATGGCTTCAACAGCTGAGTCGACTTTGATGGCTTGGCTTGGCTTGGTGGCTTGGCTTGGCTTGGTGGCTCGGCTTGCGGAGCCGACTGAGCCATTTTTTTATTTAATTTTTATTTATTTTATATTTTTAAAAATTCATATCTTTTCCATTTTAGCTTCATTTTTCTTGAAATTTATTTTGTTATGATTAAAAAATGAGCTCTTTCTATTGATAATAAAATTTTATTTTTTAATTTTTATTATTTTTTTATTATTTTTTAATTAATTTTTTAATTAATAAAAATATAAATTTTTTAAAAATTATATATAAATTGATTAATAATTCTTAAAAATTAATATAAATTAATTAATAAATTAATACTTTTATTGGTGAATTTATGATGCTTATCACTGCTCCAAGGCAATTTTGAGAAAATTTTTGCACCAATTAAGAAGATTTGATTTTTATTTGATTTTTACTTTACGTCTTTCTTATTTTGATCAAAAAGCTCTCTTTCTTCTGACATTGAAATACTTAAAATAAAATATATTAGTAATCATTTGCTTAAATATTTGGTGATCATCAAAATTACTTAGGAGGTTCAACATGAAGGAAGAGTTGGTTTTGGAAGTAGAGAGGAGGAAGAAGGCGGAGGCTGAAGTTGTTGAAAAGGAGAGGCGAATCACCGAGGCCAAAGAATAAGCCATTTTGTACTTCAAGGCCTCTAAAGAACTGGAAGTCATAAAGATCAACTTTGCCAAGAAAGCCTTCATCAGAGGTTTTAAGCTCTGCTAGAGGAATGTAGCTGAGAAATTTTTCAAGTTGGATCTTAGCTTTCTGGTGAGGAAGTCTTCCGACGAAGAAGCCGAACCTTCAGTTATGGGCACTGATCTTCCGACCACCAAACCTGCCACTGCAACCTCTAAACCTGCCTGGGAGCCTAAGATCGCTGATGATGCACCGACCTCGTCTGCCACCCCCCTCGGAAGGTCAGAGACTTTTGATGATTGTACTTTTTCTTTTTTCTTCTTTCTTTCATGTACTTCAATATTTCAATTAATGAAAGTGAATTTCTTTTCTTTGCCATACTTTTATGTTATAAAATTTTTACACATTAAGCACAGTCTCTAGCCGAAGTGGAACCTCTGCCTCAGGGGATCCTATTGAAGGTGCTTAATAAAAGGTTAAAGAAGGAAGTTCATCAACTTAGTAAGAAACTGAAGAAGACTAAAGACGAGCTCCGAAAATCTAAGAAGAACTATGCTGAAGCCACCATCGAAATAAACCACCTCCATCAATCATCCAAGCAATTGTTCAGGGAATACACCATCAAGAAGTACCATCTAGTTAAGGAACTAGAATGGACAAGAAAACTCACAAGCAAGAAAGCCTGAAACTCGATTACTAGAATTTGTTGTCTCGAGACTAAGCTTCATGAAGCAAAAGAGAAAATCGATCAGTTGGACAAGGGCTTGGCTTGGATTCAAGGTTCGGCAGAGTATGGTTGGGATTGATCGAAGAAATTCTCCAACCATCAGAAGTAGCTGCAAGATGCTGAGAGGTCGTACGTGACCTACCGAACTGGCTGGTGCGGATAAATTAACGAGTACAAGAAGAAGCTTAAGATGGCGAATACTAAGGAGATGCAACTTCAGAAGCAATTAGCCAACAAGGCTCAAGCCGGCCCGACCAGACATCCAGAGGAAGTTGCCTCCCTAAGGAGAACTTTGGGAAATCTTTCGAAGATATATGAAAAGAGTAAAGCTGAACTCTTTCAACTCAAAATTCAAATGGCTTACAACGAGAATGTGGTGAAGGATGCTGAAGCCGAATCCATAATTTTGAAAAAGAGGCTAAGAGAAGTAGAAAATGATATCCAGAGATCCTAAAAACTACTCAGTGAGAGCTTGGTGGCAGGGTGAGACCTTGAAGAAAAAATTAATAACTTGAAGCATGCCCTTGTGATGATTGGAGCTGGCAATCTGAAGTCCGACTTTGAATAAAACTTCATCTTCTTCTTTTTTCTTTTTTCTCTCTTTTTTTTTGTAATCGATCTTAAGGATCTATGTAATGAACTTTAATTTTAATAAAATAATATTTCTTTCAATTATCCTTCTGCATTCTATCTTGATTTGATGCTTGCGGTCTCTTTATTTGCTTATCATGCATGATATTGATATTGTCTTGAAATAATAATCTCGGTCCAACATCTTGTATATCTATCCTTCTTGTTTATGAATAAGGATCTTTGAACTTGTTTAGGAGCAAATACATCTCTTTATCTAAAAGTCAAGAGTCTTCATACCCATGGTTAACCTCCTATTTTAAAACCAAAGGCCTTCGATCTCTCATAAGAGTCTTCATCCATGTCAGGACGAGGTCCTCCTTCTATTTCTGACATAGTTGGCTATCTCTCTTGTTAGGATGAGGCTCACCTCCTATTCCTAACAAGATTGCCGTGACACAAAAGTGCCATTGAAAGGACCTCTTTTCGTTATCTTCTGTTTAAGAACCAAAGGCCTTCATTTTTGTTAAGATGAGATTAACCACCTGTTTAAGTACCAGACACCTTCACCCTCGTTAAGATGAGGTTAACCTTCTATTTAAGAATCAGAGGCCTTCTACTTTATTTAAGAATGAAGTTTGGTTGAGTAATTTTCTACTATTACATAGTTTTGCACCAAAGATGAGGATATTAAAGTAAAAAAAATTATTGAAATAAGATTATTGATAGTAATTTATAAATTTTTCGAGTTTCAAGATTGCAGGAGTGTACCCCTTCAAGCTCCTTTAGATAATAAGCTTTCGGTCAGATGATTACCACGATCTCATAGGGGCCTTCTCAATTTGGGACAAGCTTTCCTTAATTTTATGGCTGAGAGATATCTGTCCATCGTAGCATTAGATCTTCTACATTGAATGTTTTGCTCCTGACTTTGAAATTATAATACTAAGCCACTTTCTACTTGTGGACTGCCATCAAAATTTGATCCTTCTCTCACTTTTTTTCAATAGATCAAGTTTTGCTCTAAGATCCTGTGAATTATTCTATTCGTTAAAGACTTCAACTCATGCTGAAGGAAGTTTAAGTTCAACTGAGATAACAGTCTCTATCTTAAAAGCCAAAGCAAATGGAGTCTTCCCAATTGGCAATTTTGGATGGTTCTGTAACCCCAAAGCACATGATAGAGTTCGTCTACCCACGTTTCTTTTGCCCTTTCAAGCTTTGCTTTTAACTTCTGAAGCAAAGTTTTGTTGGTTATCTTAGCCTCACCATTTGCTTGAGGATGAGCTATAGATGTAAAATGATGAAAGATATTCAGATCTTCATAGAACTTAACAAATTTTGCTCCTACAAACTGACGCCCATTGTCAGTGACAAGAGTCCAAGATAGGTCGAATCTACCGACTCAACTTTCAAACGAAGTTCTATATTTTAGCTTTAGTAATCTTTGCTAGGGGTTCAACCTCAACCCACTTGGTCAAGTAGTCCGCTATCACTAGAAGAAATTTTCACTATCCAGATGCCATGAAAAAGGGCCCAAGTATGTCCATCCTCCACTACACGAATGACCATGGAGCACTCAAAGGTGTAAGTTGAGAAGTTAATTATCTTTGAATATTGGCGGCATTTCTTTGACACCAATTACATCTCTTCACATAATTAGTGGCATCCTGTTGCATAGTCGATCAATAATATTCTTGTCGAAGCAGTTTGTAAGACAAAGATCTAGCTCCTAGATGGTTTCCATATATTTCCTCATAAACTTTTTTTAATGCATAATCAACTTCAAAAAGTCGAAGACATTTAGAGAGCGATAAGGAATACGACCTTTTGTATAATTTATTCTCAAATAAAATATAACGGAAGGACTGGTTTCTCAACTTTCGAGTTTCTTTAGGATCTCTGGGGAGAATATTATCTTTGAGATATAAGATCGATGGATCGATCCAACTGGACTCTTGGTCGACCTACATGACTTTCTGGGATTTCTCTGAACTTGGGTGCTGCAGGACTTTGAAGATGACCTCCTTTGGCAGCTCATTTGGTGCCAGTGTAGCCAATTTGGATAAAAGATCAGTCCTAGTATTCTCTACCCTTGGGATCTACTGAATGTCACAACTATCAAAGGCTAAGATTAGACTTCTTACTCTATCCAGGTACTTCTTCATATTTTCCTCCTGGGTTTCATAAGTGCCATTGGGACAAGTCAATAGTTGTGAGTCGCTGTAGGTCTTCACATGGTCTACTTTTAATTCTTTGATGATTCTTAATCCCGTGATCAAAGTTTCATATTCTGCTCCATTATTAGTTACGAAAAACTCAAAGTGTACTGCATACTCAGCAACGACTCCCTCTAGATTGATAAGAATCAAGCCTGCACCCGCTCTAGAAGCATTGGATGAACCATCAATATATAGGGCCCAGAAGTCTTCAGAAAGAACTATTCTTTCTTTAAGGAAGTTCGATTGCAAATTGGGAGTGCTAACTTCTTACTGCTCAAGTTCAGCTGGATTTGGAATGGTATATTCTACCATAAAATCAATCAATATTTAGACTTTGATTAATGGCCTAGGTTAGAACTTGATATTAAATTTGGTGAGCTCAATTGCCCGCTTTGCTATTCTTTCAGAGATATCAGATCGGTGAAGAACTGTTTTAATGGGTTGATCGATTAGAAGTATGATCGTATGCCCCAGAAAATATGGTCGGAGCTTTCTGGCTGTAATCAACAAAGCATAGGTTCGTTTTTTCAATTTTGTATATCTTATTTTTGCATCCCTCAGAACTCGGCTTATGTAGTAGAGCAGCCTTTAAATTTTTGCCTCTTCTCTGATTAGGATCACTCTAATAGCTATAGGCGACATCGCCAAGTACAAAAATAATTCTTCACCAAGTTCGGGTTTGGTAAGAAGAGGAGGTGAGCTGAGATAGTTCTTCAATTTTTCAAAGGCCTGTTGACATTTAGGAATCTAGCAGAATTTCTTTGGCTACTTGAGGACTTGGAAGAAGAGCATGCAACATTTTGCTGACTTTAAAATGAAGTGATTTAGAGCTGTAACCTTTCCCATTAAATGCTGGACCTCTTTTTTTATTTTTGGAGTAGTCATTTTCTGGATAGCTCGGATCTTCTCCAAATTTTTTTCGATGTCGCTCCTCGACACCATGAATTTCAAGAACTTTTTTGAGGTTACTTCGAAAGTGCATTTGATTGGGTTCAGCTTTATTTTATACTTCTAGAGAATGTTGAAGGTTTCTTCCAGGTTGATAATATGATTTATTGAAGATCAGCTCTTAACAAGCATGTCATCCACATAAACCTCCATATTGCAGTCAATCTTCATCTTAAAGATTTTATTCACCAGGCACTAGTAGGTTACACCTATATTTTTGAGTCTAAAGGGCATAATTCTATAATAATAAAGATCATGATTAGTAACAAAAGCAGTTTTCTCCTCATCTTCTGGTACCATCCGGATTTAGTTATAATCGAAGAAGGCATCCATGAAAGTGAGAATTTTATGGCCCAAGATTGCATCAACCAATTGATCGATTCTAGGTAGTAGATAGCTATCCTTTGGACAGGTCTTGTTCAAGTCTTTGAAGTCTATATATATCCTCCACTTATCATTTGCCTTCTTGATGAGAACTATATTTGCAATCCATTTCAGATAGGACACCTCTCAGATGAACTTAGCCTTAAGAAGCTTGTCGACCTCATCCACATGGCCTTCTACCACTCTAGTACAAAGCTGCCCTTCTTTTGCTTCACAGGTCAGCACTTGAGATCTACGCCTAGGCGATGCTCCGTTACTTCAATATCAATCCCAAGCATATCTGTAAGGACCCAAGCGAAGACATCTACATTCCTCCGTAGAAAGGCGATGAGCTACTTTTTGATTTCTTCTCCTAGATTGGAGCCAATCTAAATAGTATGATCTTCATTTTCATCATTCAAGGAGACTGCAATAAGGTTGTCCATTGGTTCCCCCTGCTCTTCAACCAGATCATCATAGGCATCAAGTCCATCTATAGGACAAGGGTCTAGCTGCTTTCCTCCTTGTAAGGCAATAGTGTAGTAGTGCCATGCTAAAACTTGATCTCTTCTGAATTCTCCCACCCCATGTTTTATCAGAAAATTCATCTTGAAATAGTAAGTTGAGACCATAGCTTGAAATGCATTCAAACTAGATTGGCCAAGGATTCCATTGTAGGTAGAAAGAGCCCTTACCACTAGAAAATCAACTTGGGCCTTGGATTGTTTTGAATACCGACCTGCAACTACTGGTAGAATAACTATTCCTTCAACTGGTATAGCATCACCGGTGAATCCTACCAAAGAGAAGTTCATAGGTCCCAGGCGACTATCAGGTATAGATATTTTAGAGAAAGCATCATAAAATAAAATATCATCAGAGCTTTCATTATCAATTAAGACATGGTGTACATCATAGTCAGCTATATTTAAAGTAACTACAACTATGTCATTGTACAAAAATTGAACCTCCTGTACATCTTCTTCAGTGAAAGCAATGAGTTCTTCAATCCTCTGCCTCTTTATTAGCTTTGTTGATCCACTAGCCTCCCCCTACTAATGCCCCCCAGCAATGGTATTGATAATTCCAAGTGGGAGCCGATCTCCTTATAGCTCATCCCTCCAAGGTGGTTCAGATTATGGTAAGGTTCTTGATCGATCTTTCTTTCTTTTTGGTTGACGTCAAAGAAATCAGTCTAGTCAGCCTCTTTTGATGAGCTCTTTGATCTCATCTTGGAGCTAGATACACTCTTCAGTATCGTTATCGTGGTCGCAATGATAGAGGCAGTACTTATTGGAGTTAAGCTTGGCTGGATGAGATCATATTTTTTTAGCCTTGATGGTTCCTTCCTAATTTTCATCAGCACTTGAGTCTTTGAAGCATTCAGGAGGGAGTAGTTGTAGAATCTTCTAAAAGGAGAGTTTCACTATGTCCTTCGGTCCGGGCTTCTCAATCGATGAAATTGAGATGGAGTTCAGACTCGTCTATGCTCAGAAGGGGTTCTAGAGCATGACCGAGCTTCACTCGGCTTCTCTATAATTGCGAGCTTGCTAGACTTGCTCGCTTGCTGTTCTCCTGCAGCTTCTTCATCCTTAAGTTTGAAGGCTTCTTCAGCTTGGGTGTAGCCCTCAGTTCGAGCTAGCATATCAGCAAAGTTTCAAGAATACTTCTTTTCTAAGAAGAAGAGGAGATCATTTTTTTGGAAACCGTCCTTCAATGCATTCATAGTAACAAATTGGTCCAAATTTTGAACCTCTAAAGTAGCAGCATTAAAGTGACTGATATAAGCTCAAATGGACTCCCCTTCTTTTTTACTTGATGTTGATGAGGGAGTCCAAACCTCATCTCTGGCACCAACTGTTAATGAAATAAGCCATAAATTGATGGCTTGACTAATCAAAAGAAAAGATGATACCAGATTTGAGGTTTGGGTACTAATTTCTTGCTGCTTTCTTCAAAGTTGAGGAAAAAGATCGGCATAAAATGGTGTCAGACGTGTCATGAAGCAGCATCATAGTCCTAAAAGCTTCAAGATAGTCAGTTGGGTTCATGGTTCTATCGTAACTTTCAAACTGAGGGAGCTTGAAGTTCGACGAGATGGGCTTCTGTATGATTTGGATGGAAAATGAAGGATCAGTGCAGATGTCGTTGTTGCGGACAGGGGCAGAATGGTAGAATTCTTCGATATGCTAGTTTATTTTCTAATACTTTTGATTGAGGATATCATCTCCATCATGAATCTCAAAGTACAGCTAGTTGGAAGGGATAGAGATCTCCCAGGAGTGAAATCATTACTATAAGAGAAATGTTATTTAATAACTAAAATTTTGCAATCGACAGAATTCATTTCTAATCAGTTATTAATTAGCAATGGATTTACAACGAAATGCTCAATTTTATTACTAATTTTGAAAAAATAAATTTATAAGATTTACAATGCATTAGAAATGGAAAGTTTGCAATGGAATAACAATGGATCTGAAAACTATTGCTAAATTTTGTAGGAGGTTCCTACGTATTATTGACAACAAAATTATAATAGATTAGTAACTAAATATTATAAAAAATATATGATTTTACAATAAAAATTTAGCAACACATAGAATCTGTTTCTAATTCATTGTAAATTGGCAATAGATTTACAACTGAATATTTAACTCTATTGTTAATATTGAAAAATAAATTCATAATAGACTTAAAATAAATTAGATATAAAAATTTTATAATAAATTTAAATTAAAAATTAATTATTAAATATTTAATATTTATAAGTCCAATCTTACCTTATTCATTTGGACCTGATTGACGTTAGGACGACGAAATCAATTAAAGAAAAGGGTCTTGGATTTCAGCTTTGCTTAATAGAGCATGTCACAACCATACGCGGAACATGTTAAATTTTTTTACATAAAAAATAATATTTTTTAAGTAAAAAAGAAAGGAGGCAAGACGGGCCGCGTGCAAGTGGTGAGGACGAGAAAGAATGATTCGCCATTTTTGAACACCCCGTCTCTCTCGAGTTCTATCATATATAAAACCCCCGACCCCATCCCCTCCTCTCCTGTCCCCAATTCAAACCAAAAACCTAGCTTGCCCCTCACTTATTGGAGAAGAAAAGCTCTCCCAAAAGAAATTATGGCGCTTCACAAAACCCTAGTCGATTGCTTCCTCCACCTCGCCAAGATCTCCACCCCCGACCCCCAAATCCGGCTCCCACCAAATTCCTCCTTCCTCCTCCAGCACCGCGCCATCGTCCTCTCGGCCGTCCCTTCTGACCACTCCATTCCCCTATGGCGACTGCCTCCTCGACCGGATCCGCGACCTCAACTCGGATTGCATTCATCTCGACGGTCTCTCCCCACCACCAGTAGAGAAGGTGAAGGATGAGATGGTGGTGGAGAGGAGGGGGATCATGGTGGAGGAGGTGAGGAAGGTGCTGAGGGCATCGCAGATCGAGGCGGCGAGGGCAAGACTGAGGGCGATTTTGATAAGCTGCATCGCTTACTCAGAGTTCATCCAGATCTGCTGCGATGCCTCCAGCGGCGAGCAGGGGGTGTCATCGTATTAGGGAACATCGTCTTCCTCCATACTATTGGAAGTATTTAGCCACGGGGCAGAATTTCGACCAAATTTTCAGTGTTTTTTTCCTCCTTCCTATTTGAGTATTTAGACCTCTTCTTTCCTTCGAGTTATAGCATCATGGTAGAGTCGACGGTGGAGGTGGCAGCAGCAGAATCGGGGCCATCCACTAGCACTACTAGCGGGGAGGAGTAGGTGCATGTGCGGCGGCGGACCCTGGAGGCAGTGCGGGGGGAAGTGCTGACGAGCCCACGAGCTGCTCCAGGAGATCCATGAGGTAGGGAGGGAATTCTTCTACTTGAGATTACGTTTGGCAATTTCTTAGCTTCTAAAGCTTTTTTAGGTGTTATTTGCTTTAGATTTCATAATTTTTATTCATAGTTGATTGATTGGAGCATTGAATAATGATTGAATCGTGCATAAGCTTCTGATTCATTATGTTGTACTACCAGGACCGGCTTATATGAATTATTTTATCTCTTTGTTAGATAGATTTTGGGTTGATGGAATACATTTCATAATATTATATAGTGCAAAATAATATAATATAATATTATATATTATAATATGTATTATTATATTATATAATATTATTATCATATAATATAACTTAATAATATAATATTATTATTATTATAAAATAATTTATAATATAATATAATATAATATATTAGTTATAATATAATCTAACAATAGTTCATAATATATTATATTATATTATTATGATCTAATTTATATTATATTTTTATTAAAATATTATTATATTATATTGTAGTGTTATTATAATATAATAATATAATAATAGACTATATTATATGTTTATAATGTAAATATTATTATATTTTAAAATATTATTTTAAATCATATTATAATGGTAAGTATTGAGTCAGGTATTTCTATCAAACTGTTTGGGAGAATTAGCATGATTTCATCTTGGATCCCTCTAGGTGATAATAAATAAATGGTGTTTTCAAACGGTCTCCAAGTTCTGGTCTTTAGTTTTTGTCAACTGGGAAATAAGGAAACATATATAAGTCCATGCACGCTAACTAAAACCAAGCAAAAAAATGTGGTTTATCTTGTGAAAAGTTTTGCAAGTTGTTACCAGAGTTTGCTATTTGTAAATAGTTAATGGTAATTCTTTTTTGGCCACTGTTTTGTCCCGAGGGTCGTATTTTTTATTTTGAGCAACAACCTAATATACTGCCAATCCTTTCGATATTTTATTCTGTCACTGCCTTCTTAAAGTTTATTGATACGTTTGCAATTTTGCAAATACTGTTTGCGCACGCGCGTGTGCACTTTCAATTTAATTTGTTTAGAAGGGAAAGGTGGGTAGCTGGTTCACATTGCAATCAATTTTATTAATATAAGCTATAATTGACTAACAGCATACTTTTATGGTTGATGTGGTGAAAAAATCTTTTCTTGTTGAAGTATATGACATTATTTTATTTTAAAAAAGAATTTGGAAAATGAATTGATTAAGCCATTATATTCAGTGCAAAGCAGAAGATTAGTATGACCTGCACAGGTATATCGATGTCATTGTGCATCTGAGGTAATAAACTGACAAGCCTGGCAATACATGCCAAAACAAAAATTTGGGTTTTGAAACCAGTCATATATATATGTATGTATGTTGAAGCAAAATAATTCACTTGGTAATTCAATAACTTAAATAGTTTCCTTGATCCTTAAAATATGAAGGATGCCCTTTAATATTTTTGGACATGTTGGAAGTGATATCATACTTTCTACAAGCTTTATGGCTTCCTACCATGGGATGAAAGTAGCTAGTGATTATTTTGCTTCTTGTAATTCACTCTAAGCAGTCTTGCATATAATCTCCATCATATATCATCTTGGTTATATACAATAATCATCTTGGTTATATGCTTTCATTTATCTCGAAATTATTTTAGGGATCTAAGCTTGGTCGGCCACCAACGTATAAGGAGGTATTTGACCGCATGCACCAAGATAAGAATGGTGACTTTGTGAATGAAAAGACGAAGAAAATTAGCGTAAGTAATGAACATTAATTGTAAATACATGCTTTTGCAACAATACCTGCACTATTTTGTTGCTTTTTGCTCTAAAGAATTATCTAGTTAATTTAAAGATCAGGATCTATCTGATTTTGTCAAGTTTGAATCACTTCTTTTGCCCCTCCTTTTACTATCCTATTCATTTTAAAACAACTGTTATAAGAAACTGGATCATTTATATTTCTATAAATATATTTAACACTGTATGATTTTATTTGCTTTGACACAGCTATTGTTTCAGGATTCTTTTCAAATAAAATAAAAAATAAAACAGCTACTAAACTGTTGCCTTTGTTATCTTGATGTGCTTTGCAATCAGGCTGATGAACATGCATCCCTAGCACTCTACTGCACTATTGTATAGACCACCATACACTATTACACTGTTAGGGCCCCATAGCACTCCTATATTCCGTCAAGACACTCTTCATGAACCATATTTGAGACATGATTGTATACTCTGCTATGTGGTGGATGGTATCAGCTTTCTTTGTATTTGTATTCTGAGCTGCACCAGGTGATGAATCAACATGAATAGAAAAAGATGGTTGAATGCATTTATTGGATGGTTTCTTTTATATAATACATCGGTGTTGTTAACTATAGTTTATATGTAGTTCTTAACCAACTTATGCCAATGAACATACAGCATACTTCTATTCCACCATCTTCAACTCCACAAGAGGTAAAAAAATATCACTTTTATTTTTTCTTTATTTATTCTTTTTTTATCATTTTTTTTTTAATTTTTTAATATAAGATGTTAGGCATCTACTTCGGAGCATCATACATCAGGGGGCAATAGACATGGACAAAACATCAATGGCGGCGACACGCACCTAGGAACTCCATAGGCCTTATTTCTTATTATTTTTTGTTTTATGTATGAGAACCTTGTTAGGTATATGTACTTTATCATGATACTATGTGTACTTTATGCATGCTTTGATATACTATCCATACTTTTTAATATAGTACTTTATTGAATTCTTGGTTTCATTGAATGAAGAATTGGTATTATTGTTGGATGGCTTAAAATGATCATGATTGTTATTGGATATAAAAAATAGCATTTTAGCAATGGATTAGCAACAGCAAGAAATTTTAAAATCCATGAATTAATAACAGATTTACAATATATTAGCGGTGGATATTTAAAATTTGTGCAATAGTTTAGAAATAGAATTGTGATGAAATATTAAAATTTCAGTAATGTAGTAGAAATAAATTTATAATGAAATTCAAAAAAATTAGCATCGTAATAGAAATGGAGTTGCAACAGAATACTAAAATTTTAACAATCGAATAGAAATGGATTTATAATGAAATACTAAAATTATAGCAACAACTTTACAACGGAATAGCAATGGACTAATGATAAATATTTAAAAGTTTAATAATAGATTAGCAATTAATTTGCAATGAAAGAGCCATGAAAATTATTTGGTTCGTAAACCCGTTATTCAAAAATTAGCAATGGAATAATTCTATTGCTATTCTGTTGCTAAAAGAAATTAGCAATGGAATAGCAACAGATATGAGTCCCGTTGCTAATTAGCAACGAGGAATTTAACAACACATACAAATCCATTGCTAATCCATTGCTAAACAGTTTAGCAATGGATTGGCAATGGATTTTGTCTGTTGTTATGTCTGTTGTTAAGTAGCCTTTCTCTAGTAGTGCATGGTCAGAATAGAAGCTCTCTACCCTCTGCTTCTCCTTCTCATGGATCACCGATCGACTTGCCCAGGTGGGCCTTTCCTACATCGGATTTTGACACTCTGGCGAGGATTTTTCCAATCGAACTGGTGCTGAAGGCTGCTACATGGCCTGCACTACTTCAGTGAGGCCCCTAACTTGCTATATTAGCAAGTTAAATTGCTCCAAATCCACCATGGCTACTGGTAGAGGAGGCTGAGGTGTTGGCGATGAGATCAAAGCAAGTGGATCTGTTGGTTCCTAGTTGGATCTAGCAGAAGAGATGGTAGATGAAAGAAAAATGGATTTTCCTGTCTAGGATGCATCTAATCGGATGAGATTTACAGCGGAATAATTTTATTTTTTTTTCATGATCCGATCATATTTGAGAATTCTCAGATCTGATTAAAGTGATCTAAAATTTATAAACAAAAATAAAAATAAAATAGTAATATCTAATATCATCTGATCGGATAAACCATTTATTCATTGTGATGATCTGACAACTGATCCAAAGTTCTGATTGAGCCGCGCATGCATCTGGCCTCTACCAGTATCCACTCGGATCAAATTAGGAAGTCTCCTTCCTTTGGATCTGATCTCTAAAGATCAGATCTGGTGTCTTTTCGTAGAGCCTTTAAATCGAACTCTGAAGGCTGCACGTTCGTCTCACGAACACCATCATCTCTTGCTGATCTTCGCACTAATAGAACTTAATCTTTGCTCGTAGGTTTTGCCCAACTCTTAGGCATGGAGAAGAGGGAGAGGATCAGATGAGGGAGGCATGAAGATGGAGATTTTGGTAGGGCTTCATCGTAGATCATTTTTCATGCACAAATAATTTGCACAGATCTTATTTATAGACCTAGTCAAGAGTTTCTTCGCATATAACTTTGAACAGGTCAAAATTTAACATGTAGAAGGACTCTTCATTGATCTCCACGCCCCACACCAATTTTTTTCTATATTTTATTGGATAAAACTCAGAAATATGGCTTGAAATAAAGGATAAGGTGAGTAGATGGCGCAAACTCTTATCTTCCTAGACATTTGAATCAAATTCAAATGCTTTGACCAGTCAAAACTGATTTGAATAGATGCCTTCTCTTATCCATATGGGCGCACGTCCAAGAGGGGACATGGCCCTATCTCCCTCATAGAAATCCCAAGGGGGAACGTGCCCTAAGAGAATTCCCAGGGGGCGCACACTAATCCTTTAATTCCTGGATGACTGGGTCAACATTTGACCCTTATCCTATTTCCATCTTATGGGATTTAGAACAAAACCTTTTCAAGTCCCATCCAATAGATTTATGTCAAGTCCTTATCAAATTAGAATAAGTCTTGATCAGGCCAGGACTTAGTCCAATCAGATCAAGAAAAATTCATCTAGAATTTTTGGAAGAGGTTTGTCCAAATTTCATCTCTAATTTGGCTCAGTCGAGATGAACTAGAAAGATGACAAAAGAAGAATATTAGGCTCAATTATGTGCTAGCACGATGTTCTTAAATCTAAGTGGATCTAATCCAAATCAATCAAATTGGATTAGCTCAATTGATGACATCCAGATCCAAATCCTTGTTTGTGTGATCCAGTTAGGTTCAGTTCTATATGGTAATGGGACATGTCGCGATCTCCATTATCAACATTATCAAAATATCTTTTGATGGATCAGAACTCTTTCGATTGATCAGAACTCTTTCAATTCATTCAATTAGAATCATCGATCATCAAAATAATTCTAATTGATCCCAAAATCCACCAGTGATACCTAGCAGTATATGGTGGCAATCTATTAGAATCGAAAAGTGAACCTCTCGATGCAGCAATCTATATGATTGAGTTCTTCTATCATGAGCCCCAATGAGATTAGGGTTAAGGTGAACTCGTCAAACCCAACACCTGTCATATTAATGAATCATTCGATTTGAGTCTAATGTGAAATCCTAATAGAAACTCCTTTCTATTATTTCATACTACCATTGTCATGGATTTTAGGACTCATTCTCATGATCATCATAGGATCACTCCTTCTCTACCAAGGTTGATAGATCCCATCCTAGTGTAATTCAATTTCTACAATGAATATATTATAGTCAACATACACCTTAGAATTTCGAATGGCTAGGAGACCAAGTTATAGTGTAGTCAAACTATAATACCTTCAAGATGAATAGTCGATGCATCTTAAGTCAAAGAACCAGATACACGCTGCAGCATCGAGCTAGTCATCAATGAGAAAGTGGACTCCCTTATGACTGCTCGAGATGGTCATCCTCAGCATCCTTATTCTCAACAAGTATCCGTATTCTTGCTTCGGTATCTCTATATTGTAGACTCAAGGTTCATCTATCCTAAGAAAGCGATCGTACATCGATCTTTTGAATTCATCATCATCCTCGTGATGATCGTACGATCGAAAGCAGTTTATGAATTAATTATGATAACTCATGCCTTAAATTTTCAACTCTTGAGAATATGTATTATCATGCCTATTAACTCAATGGATGTATCACGGACACTTTAATATACAATATGATAGAATAAATAATTTTTTAATTAATTTTAAGTCAAAATTATGAAAATATTTCTAAAAAATTTTTAACAAGTGTCAACCAATCTGACTTCTAGAGCACACATCTAACAGTGGATTATTGGAAAAGAGTTTTTCTGGGTGGCATCTTGCCAGAACGTGAAAGAGATTAGAGAGCAAAAGAGTTGAAGAACTAGAGAAGAGAGGAAGAGGATGAACTCGACTGGGTACTCCTTTAAGAATAAGGGCTCAGAAGTTTCTTCCTCTAGTGCCAATCTTGTTGGTGCAAAAAATAGTTGGATACCGTAGTTTGCTGGAGCCGAGAAAGATGAGATCGTCGACAAGACCTGTAAGATGAAGTCTTGACCAAAGTTAGTTTCGGCAAGATCCTCCAACAGTCAAATTAGTTCTCCAACCAACAAGAATGAAGTATTCAAGAGAATTTAGAGTAGAGAGGAGAGCTTAGAGAAGAAGACGTATCTGAAGGATCTCTTATATAGATGGAGCTTATAACAGAATGATAGTGACAATCATAATAGAATGTCAGTTGACTGTTTGGGCCATGTGGAGTTTATTACAGAGAGTGGACTATCGTTTGTCATGACCTATAGACGATTGAGTTTCATTTGTTGGAGTTTGGATGGGAGGTTGGAGACTCCTGCATCTGCTAGCGAGTTATTCATGCTGGGATGGAGAACTCAAAATTAGATCAACCAAACTTAGAGATCGGCTTTTAAATAATGGGAGACGAACCTATAATTGGTTAGATTCTATCAGGGCTGCTTTTGACAACTTTGAGGAGTTGGGCCAGGATGGTGGAGATCCAAGGTCAGCTAGGAGCAGGATAGGTGAGTGTCTAGGCTCACAGCATTTTGCTAGCACTGTTCTTGCTACTCTCAAGGGTTCAGCCACTCTTAAGGCCGGACAATGGTAGATACCGATGCTGTCTCTAGAGGATTGAAGGTTAGGAAGGACAGTGAATTCACTAATCGAAACTACGATCAAGCCTTCTGGGGGAAGTCTAAACTTATGTTGATAGTGAAGCCCTATTACTGACTCAAGTTGATCCAGTCGATGTCTTTGATGAGTGATTGATGAGATTTGCCATCTGTAGTGAAGGAATTCGGCTGGAAGAAAATTTGATCGTAAAGGATTTGGGCTATCTTTGAGCTCAACCGCCAAGTGAGGTTGGACTGTATTAGGATTCTACACTTGGGGTTCTTCTATCCATCTCGAGTCTGGGATCATAATCAACCGAATAGCGACTCTTTCACTATTCAAGCTCGTCCGGACGAAGTCCATCATATCTTTAGAGGGTTCTGCAGTCATTGGAATAGAGCTAATGATTTGCAATTGAAAAGATCGTTGATAAGAGCACGATATTATCGTTAAGATACCATATTTATTAGATTAATCTGACTTCTTAAAATAATTAAAAATACATAGCTAGCAGTGAGTCAGGTCGAATCCATAGAGAAGGTAGTATTTTAATTTTGAAATCTTTGATTTTTGAAAAAAAAAGAGTTTTGAAATCAAAAGTGAAGTCGAAAAATAAAAGGTGTAGAAATTTAAACTTGGTACTAAGATCTACTAGTTAGATCTTAGCACCTACTTGCAATAGAATAAAAAGCAATAATTAAAGTATAAAAATTAAATTATAACAAAAATAAAGAGCATGAAATTAAAGAACATAAAAATAAATATTATATTAATTAAAAAGTTTATAATTTAAATACATAAAAAAAATTAAATAGGCTAAATCTATGATCTTGGATCGGCATTGGCCCAGCTCTTCTTCTCGACATCCGTTGCTTTGAAGTAGACTCTAATTCAAAGCCTGGCTTCACCCTGTATCAAAGTTTCACCTTGACCTAAGATTCTCCATTCTGGAAGGTTGGGATCTTATTTATAGAGTTAGGAGGACTGGAGATTTTTTCTGGAGCCAATGTGGGACTAAGAAGGTCTTTGATCGTCAAAATATGGAGAAATCTGAGTGAAAATCAGATTAAAAAGGAGTCCTGGACGAATTCTGTTGCTCTGGATGAAATCTGGCCATCAGATATGAATCAAATGATCCAAAAAAATGCTAAAATCGAATGTGTATTGGCCCAAATCAGGTCAGATTAAATTTTGGTCGTTGATCGCACGTTGATGGAGGAAATCTGATCGCTGATCGCGTGTTGGAAGTCCTGATCACCATCGGGTGCTCTCTCTGCCGTCGGATCATCCCTTGGATCAAGCACTATCGTTGGATGGTGATCTGCATAAAGTTTGAAGTAGAAAATTTCCTCCATCGTTCGATCTTGACCGCAACCAACTAAAACCACACGATCGTACAATTACTATTCCCATGGATCGCGTGGATCAGCTACACTACACACCACAATGAATCAGCGCCTCTGTCGTCGAGTGAAAAGTTCAAAATGCCTTGTGAGCCATGATAGATTTTGTGTAAACCCTTTAAGAATCTAGGTCCACCACGTGTCGCTCAATGATTCGTCAGTTTCTACTGAGGTGGCGGTCCATGCCTGGATCGTGGATCGGCTGACGGCTTCTGTGGCTTTGTCGGCTAGCGTGGCTGGCTTGGCGCACTAGCTTTGTCAACTTGGCTTGGCGTGTTTGGATGTGCCGATTGATAGAGCATGGTGGCTTGAGTCGACTGAACCGTATGTTATTTTTCATTTAATTTTTATTTATTTTATTTTTTTAAAAATTTATATCTTCTTCATTTTAGCTTTGTTTTGCTCGAAACTTATTTCATTATGATCAAAAAAATGAGCTCTTTCCATTGATAATAAAATTTTATTTTTTAATTTTTATTATTTTTTAAATAATTTTTTAATTAATAAAATATAAATTTTTCAAAAATATATATAAATTGATCATTAATTTTTAAAATTAATATTAATTAATAAATTAATATTTTTATTGATAAATTTATGGTACTTATCAGACCCTCCAACTTAAGCTTTGGTCGTCTTTGAGTAAAGAAAAAATTTAGTTTTAAATATCTTTTAACTTTAGAGTTTCGAATTTTACCTAAGCAGTTTTCAAAATGACCATTGATGTTCAGTAGAGTATAAGTGAGGTATATCATTGGGGTATTAATACTTATCAATAGAAAAATTAAGTAAAAAATATTAAATTTTTTTAAACTTTTTCTAAATTATCCTATCTTTATCTTTGAATTGTCTAAACTTTCATATAGGTAAGTATATCCACCCTTAATTTATTGATTTTTAATTTTATATTGTCCACTTTTTGATGCGAATATCATTGCTTACTTAGGCAATGGGATCCGATTACTTGGTGGAAAATCAATATATATATATATATATTTAACGTTGTATCACTATTGAGTGTCTTAACCCCTTAAGCTTTTTATTTGATTCATGTAGCAAGTCTTGGGCCAATGACTTTCAAACTAGTTGGCTTTAGGGCACTAGGTATATAATATCCCTCGGACTTACTAACTCGAATCAAACAGGCTACGAGTTAAGACTAACTTTACAATGAGTTTTTTTATCATTCCCATCTTTTGATGCGAAACCCAATGCTTGCTTAGGCAAAATGGCCCGGTTACTCAGTGAGATGTACTTGAAAACTATTTTATTTAATTTTTTATATGACAAAATATATAGTTACCCTACATAAGCCTATAGAAAATAGATTTTTCTTTGATGCTATAGAAAAAGTTAGAAATGCTCAAACGAAAAAAATTTTATGTTCTAGACTTAACTCTTTATTAGATTTTCTTAATACTTGATCCCTCAATATCTCATAGATTTTTTGATCTGTGCATCAATTTTTTTTTAAAAATGCTTAGTTCAATTCGATTCTTAAGCATAATTATGTGTCTAAATACTAAATACTAACTTTTTTGAGGAATTAAAATTTTAAAATTTTTATTTTCTCTCCCCAACTTAATCGATATTATTCTCAATGGAGAAGAAAATTAAAGGATATAATAAAGAACATGAAAGAATACACCTGATTATATTTTTATTCCAGCATATACCTTTAAAAATTTAAGCTCTCCCTCCAACTTATTCAAATTATTCTAAAAAAAAGATCAACTGAAAAGATAACTAAAAAAATAAATTAAACTAAAAAAAATTAAATATTGGGTTGCCTCCCAACAAGCACTAAGTTTATCATCTTCAGCCAGACATAATACAACTTACTATTCTATGTCGAATATTGGATCGACAAATTTCAATAATTTTGGATTGCCAATCTCAGAAAGTTGATTTATAATCCCATTATTGATATATTCATTGTTAATTAGGAGAACATAATTTGTGACCATATTCTCAGATCCATGTTTATTAAGAATTTTTCCTATTTATTCTTCTAAAATGCTCATGAATTGAGTTTTTATATTAGGAGTTAAGTTTGATTCAATGGGTATTGGAAGGATGACTAAAGACGATTTTAATTCTGAAGGTAAATTAATGTGATCTTGCTTAAACAACTCCATTGATACTTCATTTCATGCCTCTTGATTTTTGTAAGAAGAATCGATTTCTATGATTGAAGGGAACAGGATATTAGGTTTATAAGTCTTGGGTAAATCATCTATTTTTTTTCCTATGTCTATCTCATTTAAACTGGAACTAGCATCAGTACTAGTTCCTGACTCAGGTTCTTCTATGCGGTTAGCTTTAGTACTAACATGTTCCTCTAGGTGTATCCTATGTTGAACTATGAAAGGGCTTATTTCTTTAATGTCTGCCATGGTTCAGCCTACTGCTTCTCGATTTTCTTTTAAGATCGCTAATAATTTCTTCTCTTGGTTAGGATTCAGGTCTAATACAATAATTACAAGCAAGATTTTCTCTGGACCTAAATATACATACTTGAGGTGCTCAGGGAGGGATTTCAACTCTACTTTGGATGCCTCTTCTTTTGATGACTCTGATGATGGTTTAGTTATTTCTATGAGCGGTTCAATGGGAGGCTTCCATCTCTGGTTATTTTTATTATCTATCTTATCTACGTTCTCATATTCATGGGTTGGTCAGATGCTAGATTCAAGATCGACTTCCTCATCGCTAATGTCTATGGATTCATAAATTTTATCTTGTATTATACTTACATTAGCATGCTTGGTAGATTCCTATTTCAAATTAAAAATATTTAGCTCGATAGTCATGTTTTCAAAAGACAGTTTCATAAGTCCATTTCGATAATTGATTTCAGCATTAGCAGTAGTTAGGAACGATCTTCATAAAATCATTGGGATTTGATCCTTAGGATTTGATATTGGCTCAGTCTCCAAAATGACAAAATCAACTGAAAAGATAAAATTTCCAACTTTAATCAAAATATCTTCTACCATTCTCTTGGGGATCCTAAAAGATTGGTCTGCTAATTATAATGTGATCTCTGTTGGCTGAAGCTTTTCCAATCCTAATTGCTCATAAACTGAATAGGGCAAAATATTTACACTAGCCCCTAAATCAAGTAACGCCTTCCCAATGTGGGTTTCTCTTATGACACATAAAATTGTTGGAGACCCTGGATCCTTGTACCTTATAGGCATATGACTTAACAAATATGAACTCACACTTCTGCTAAGAAAGCTCTCTTTGGTACATTAGTCATCTTTTTCTTGGTGCAAAGGTCTTTTAAGAATTTAGCATAAGTCGGAACTTGTTGGATTATGTCTAGTAGAGGAATATTTACTTAAACTTGCTTAAATACCTCTAACATTTTGTCTAAATATTTTAATTATTTATTAGACCTTAATCGATTCGAAAAAGAAGCTCTAGAGATTGTGGGCATCTGGTTTGGTGCATTATCAGTTTCAGGAGCTTGAGTTTGTAAGGTAGATTGTTTATTGGGTGGCTCAACAGACTCAGCACTCAAGTCTTCTCTAGTGTTAGATGTATTTATCTTATTATCTACTTATTTTTCTGATCTCAAAGAATGAATAGCATTAACTTGATTAAATTAGTTTTCTTGGGATGGTCTACCATTTTGATTTTCTGGGTTGGGCTCAAGTTGGCTAGGTAGCCTACCTCGTTCACGTTCACTTATGGTAGATGCTAGCTAATTCACTTGCATTTCCAAGCGGGCTATGGCCTGAGAATTTGAATTCAAAATTTGGCCCATGGTTTGCATGAAATTGCTTAAGGTGGCATTGGTGTCAACATTAGATTTGCCTAGGACTTCCAGGCTTTTTTCTAAAGAACTAAGTTTCTTTTCATTAATATTAAAGCTTGATGGTGGCAGGGTGTTTATCATAGGATTAGGCCTTGGGTTCTACTGATTGAAACTTAGACCACCTACATTTGGATTTTGTGATCGTGAAAAATTTGGATGATTCCTCCAACCTGGGTTATAAGTGGGTGCATAGGGATTGTTCAATAGTCTCTGATATGTGGTATTCACTTGTGCACATCCATTATTTGATAGGTTCATTGAGAGGGGACATTCCTCAAGGATATGGTCTGGTGTATTGCACCTCTTGCACATAGGTGCAGACACTTGGTTCACATTGGTTGGTCTCTCAAGTTCTAAGGCCTCTAACCTACGTGTCAAAGTTGTAATTTTGGCTTCTGCAACTAAAGAGGTTTGAATTTGGTATATTCCACCTCTTGAAGGTGTGGATTTTTCTGGTTCCCTAGTTATTTTCCATTATCAACTTTTCTCGGCTAGGTCTTCTAGAAATTGCCAGGCTTCATTTGGTTCTTTATACATAAATTATCCCTGGCACATGGACTCTAGCATTATTCAAAAATTTGAATCTAACCCTTCAAAATTATTTGGCATAGCCTCCAAATTTCTATTATATGGTGTGGGCATTGGGTCAAGAGGTTCTTGAATCGATCGAAGTATTTCCAAAATGATTCACTAGCTAGTTGATAGAATTAGTTTATTTTATTTCTAATTCTAGCTATTTTATGATGAGAAAAATATTTTTTTAAGAATATTCTCACAAAGCCCTCTCAGGTCGTAATAGATTGATTTAAAAGACTATAAAGCCATTTTTTGGCATTATCCTTAAGGGCAAAATTGATTAATCTCAGTTTGATTTCATCCTCTGATAATTGTTGTAATTTCATGATTGCACAAACCTCTTCAAATTTTCTAATGAATATATATGCATCCTTTATTTTTGTGAATTTTGGAAGCATGTTAATGATTTGGGGTTTAATTTCAAAATTATTTGTTGTGGATTAGGGTAACCTGATGTAAGAGGGTTGGATAGAACCAACTGAATAACATAAGTCTTTAAGGGTTTGAGGCTGAGGCTGATTTGCTAAATCCATTATGGATGTTGATATTGTAGGATATAAAATAGGAACTAAATCTATTTGGACTAGTCAACCTAAAATCCTTCTCCATATAGGTGTTGGAGAATTCACTATATTCTCAATGTCCTCAATCTTTTTTTTTTTTTTTTTTTTTTAAACTCTCTTTTTTTAAGTTCTAAGTTAATTCAACCTTTTCATACCTTAGGACAACCATACAACATAACTTCCCGTTATGCCAGGGCAACTTTATGTAAGGACAATAGAGATTGAAAATACCTAAAGTAAAAATTTTTATTTTCAGATAAGTTTCAAACAAATTAATTCTAACCTAAGATCAGCCTAGACCTAGACAGTTCCTAACTATTCCAAGCCAGCCTTCGAGCACTCCAAGTGTAGGATCAGCCAATCAACTGGCCCGGTAAGTATAAGATCGGTGGGAGTCCCTCCGTTGCTTGCCTTAGACACCAATTATGCTTGATCAAGTAAGCTAACGGAATCAATTAGAAACCACCTTCCTTCGGGCCCAGTTATCGCTGAATCACTTTCCTAGATATCAGTCAAATTGACTAACCCTAATCTAGTTCAACTCTTAGGGTTCCTTATCCTATTGAGCTCGAGCTCCTAGGACTGATGTCTAATTGATTTTAAAATTAAAGGCTTAGGTCAATGCATAATGCCGGTTGATTATTTATGGGCCAAGAAAGGATGATCAAATTTTCATCTTATCTTGTTTAATTGGATTATACTCTTAATTTAGTTTAATATGAATATGCACAAAAAATTTTTCAATCAAAGGGTTTTATGCAATTTAAGCTAGATGCATGTAACTAATTGAATTCTGAAAGGCTTACCTTACCTCCAGCAATCGTCAAAAAAAAAAAAAAAAATAATAATATGATGCATGCTCTAAATAGTTAGGATTTCTAATCTTATCATGGAGCTTTTAATTAGGTTTAAATGATTTTTTTTAAAATTAATTTAAAAATAAAGTAAATAAATAAATAAATAAAAAGAAAAGAGGATTAGGGTTAGAATTGATCTCACCAAGCGAGATTCTTGTCCTAATCTTTTTATTTTTTTTATTTTTTCTATAAAATAAAGAAGAAAAAGTTAGTAAGCAATATTTATAGAAAATTAAAAAAATAAAATTTTATTAATAATTAATTTATAAAAAAATTAAAGAAATTAATAAAAAATAGCATCTAATCCTTTTTCGGCAACGACGCCAAAAACTTAATAAGAGCGCGATGTTGTCGTTAAGATATTATATTTATTAATTTAATTCAACTTCTTAAAATAATTAAAAATATATAACTAATAGTGAGTCGGATTGAATTCACAGAAAAAGTAGTGTTTTAGTTTTGAAATCTTTGATTTTTGAAAAGAAAAAAAAGAATTTTAAAATCAAAAGTGAAGCCAAAAAATAAAAGGCAAAAATTAAAAGGTATAAAAATTTAAACTTGGTACTAAAATCTACTAGTTAGATCTTAGCATCTACTTGTAATAAAATAAAAAGTAATAATTAAAGTGCAGAAATTAAATTGCAACAAAAATAAAGAGCATGAAATTAAAAATATGAAAGTAAATATTATATTAATTAAAAAAATTATAATTTAAATATATTTAAAAAAAATTAAAATAGGCTGAATCTTTGATCTTGGATCGGCATTGGCCCAGCTCTTCTTCTCGGCATCCGTTGCTTTAAAGCAGCCTCTAATTCAAAGCCTAGCTTCACCCTATACCAAAATTTTACCTTGACCCAAGATTCTCCATTCTGGAAGGATGGGATCTTATTTATAGAGTTAGAAGGACTGAAAACTTTTTCTGGAGCTAATGTGGGACTAAGGAAGTCTTTGATCGTCGAAATATGGAGAAATCTGAGTGAAAATCGGATTAAAAAGGAGTCCTGAATGAATTCTGTTGCTCTGTTTGAAATCTGGCCGTCAAATATGAATCAAACAGTCCAAAAAAATGCCAAAATCAGATGTGTATCGGTCCAGATCAGATTGAATTAAATTCTGGCCATTGATCGCATGTTGATGGAGGAAATTTGGCTGCTAATCGCGTGTTGGGAGTCCTGATCACTGTCGGGTGCTCTCTCTACTGTCGGATCATCCTCTAGATCGAGCGCTGTCGTTGGATGGCGATCCGCATGAAGTCTAAAATAGAAAATTTTCTCCACCATCCGATCTTGACCGCAAACAATCAGAGCTGCACGATCGCGTAATTACTATTTTCATGGACCGCATGGATCGGCTGTACCGCACACCACAACGAATCAGCGCCTCTATCGTCAAGTGAAAAGTCCAAAATGCCCTATGAGTCATGATAGGTTTACTGTAAACCCTTTAAGGATCTAGGTCCACCATGTGTTGCTTCGTGATTCGCCGATTTCTGCTGAGCTGGCAGTCCACATTTGGATCGTAGATTGACTGACGGCTTTCGCTGCTGAGTCAACTAGCGTGGCTGACTTGGTGCGCCAGCTTTATCGACTTGGCTCGGTGCGTTTGGACGCACCGGCTGATTTGGCGCCGCGGCATGAGCCGGATGAGCCGTATGTTATTTTTTATTTAATTTTTATTTATTTTATTTCTTTAGAAATTCATATCTTCTTCGTTTTAGCTCTGTTTTGCTCGAAACTTATTTCGTTATAATTAGAAAAATGAGCTTTTTCTATTAATAGTAAAATTTTATTTTTTAATTTTATTATTTTTTAATTAATTTTTTAATTAATAAAAATATGAATTTCTTAAAAATATATATAAATTGATCATTAATTTTTAAAAATTAATATAAATTAATTAATAAATTAATATTTTATTGATAAATTTATGGTACTTATCAATCGTCTGACATACAAGGGCTGAAGGTCGACCTCCTTGAATTGGATTGGAATAGAAAATCAGCTTGGTTGAAGTTTGGTCTTGGTTGCCACGACTCCAAATGAAATCATACTGGATCGGATATCTTACTGGATTTCGATGGGAACTATTTTATCGCAAACTTAAATGCTTACAAATAAAATAATCATATAACCTGATTTCAATAAGAATAAAGAAGAAATGATCATTGGAGAAGCAATGTCTTAGCAGTATGAGCATCTCGATATCATTGTCCCTCTAGAAGTATGAACTATGAAAAATAGAACAAAAATATTTTTCAATTCTTTTGCAATTAAATAGTGAGACAGTCATTAGGAAAAGTTTAGAAGGAAAACTCCATTCTACCAACTTTTTTAACGTCTAAATACTATTTCCTGGAAACCAACATTTGCATATCCTGTTGCTACGGCTCCAAAAATTTATTCTTGCCGATTGACGGCTCCAAAACAAGAGGCAATATAGTTTCCAGCCCTTTATCCCATTAATAAAACCATGGCTACCTATCCAGTAATTCAGAAATGTTATCAGAAAAGCAACGCAACAGGAAAGACCATAAGGACAAAAGGAGGTTCCAGTGAACGAAATAAAGCCCGGCCATATACCAGTTTTGGCTGAAACAAATTATCTAATATGAGATGAAAGCTAAATTGACCCAAAGTTAGGCTATAGTATAATCAAAGTATTTGAGCAACTATTCTACTTTGAAATTCGAAAATTAAAGTTTACATTTTGTGCAGTGAAAAAATATTCATGCATCAAAATTTAAATTTTCACATCCATGCTATAAAAAAGACAAATTTCATTATCCTTTGTTGGATTCTTTCACATTACGCTATTGTGTGTGCTGTGTTTGATATTATCATTTGTATAACTTAGTTGTCAAGCTATTTTATCATTTGTTGAAAAGGGGTTTATATTTTGGTGCAATTTGTTAAAGAAAATTTGGTCACTAAAAATTCAGTCATATAAAAAGAATAAAATGGTGTATTTTGTTTCAACTATTTGACATCATTACATCTGTCTATATTTTTGTTGCTAAAAGTGATCTAAATTTAAAATATATGTATGTACCTATGGTAATGGTTACTCATCAAATAATGTCAATTCTATATTGTTTTCTAAGATAATTAGCCCATGACTATGGTCATTATTTATCTTTTTGTTTATTTGTACTATGCATTGCATGGCCTTTTCTTTTCCTTGAGAGTGGCATGTTGCTTAACTATCATATTAATCACTCATATACATGAATATTGTTTTCACTCTCCTACATTGAGGTATCATTTGCACATTATCCTTGTAGAGATTCTTATTGATATGGATAGCACATTAAAAATTTCTCCTTTAATTCCAAAAATATTTGTGATTAAGAATATTAACATATAGAAGTGGAAAACTTTGATATTTCATTTGTACAATATACAGACAAATGGAGGGATGTTTTAAGGATTTAAAATGACAAATAGATTTTGGAAGAAGTATTTCTAAATAGTTCGATTTAAGATTCTAACATAAAAAAGAAAAAAAATTAACAGATATCATGGTAATATTTATGACTATTATTAAAAGTAAAAATAGAACTTGATATGTACATGAAGAGAATTTCAAATAACTAAAAGAATGAAGTTTTAAATAAGTCTAAAGTCTAGAAATCAATATCAATGTTAAACCATTGTGGTGTTGAACTAGGTTCTTTGGGATTGTGCATACTAAAATTTAATTGTCATAAATGCATCTTTCCTTTATTGTTTGAAAGTTGGTTTAAGTTTACGAAAAGTTAATTACAAGAATGAATTATTATTTATTAATGAGAGAATTAAATAAATATTCTACCAATTTTTCATGTTGGATCCTATAGAACGAATTGAGGAAGGCTATGAAAGAAATGGAGATAGATAGAAATCGTTCCTCGTTTGGGATTGTTGGTGCAGAATCTGACGCTGGAGCAGAGATGGAGCGGAAAAGGCAAGGTCGCCGTCAGAGATCTGCAAAATAAAATTCCATCTGGAGTCAGGGGTGGTGGCTCTAGTAGGACCCTCTGACAATCAAGTCAGCTCTTTTGGTCAATAGAAATGGAGTGCTCAGAAAAAAAATGGTATAGTATCGAGAAGGAGAAGAGGGCCCCCTCAAAACGTATCTAAATGATCCCTTTTATAGATGAAGTGTATAACAAACTGATGGTGATTGCCATAATCGTCTGATAGTGGGCCACTCGGGGCCATGCGGAGTTTGTTATGAAGAGTGGTGTCCGTTGTCGCGACTTGTTAGTCGAGAGTGGTATCCGTTGTCTCGACTTACCAGTTGAGAGTGATGTCCATTAGGGATTAATAGTTCAAGTTCGGATGAAGTTGTGCTGGTGGTAAAGAGCTCCAAGTCACGATGGTTCCAGAGAAGTTCGGGCCCCTTTAGGATTATCTACATGTAGGTCGGCTTGCATTGTATTGAGAGTCGGATCTGCGCAAATAATGAGGTCCTTCTAGGTGACCATAGGAGGCTCGATCGAAAGGATTTCCTCTCATCAATTGGTGGAATCCGACTACAAACAGTGCAGAAGGCCTATGATTGGAGGAGTTCGAAAGAAGATCCAACCTACAGAGAAGCTTGGTTGAAGAAGAAGTTCGAAAGGAGATCCGACCTGCAGAGAAGCCCGACTGAAGGAGAAGTTCGGAAGGAGTTCGACTGTAAGAGAGGTCCGAAAGAAGTTTGACTGGCGGAGAAGTTTGACTGAAGAAGAAATCTGAAAGGAGTTTGACTGGCGAAGAGGTCCGAAAGGAGTTCAACTGACGGAGAAGTCCGGAAGAAGTTCTACTGGTGGAGAGGTCTAGAAGGAGTTCGATTGACGAAGAAGTTTGACTGAAGGAGAAGTCCGGGAGTGTGAGGATTTGTGGTGCTCCCAAGTCTTGGGAGGCCACAAGTGGAGACTAGGACAAGACTGTGTTCAAGGTACAATGGTAGGTTCAGCAATGCAGCATTGAGTGGTTGGCCTTGGGTGACTCGAGCATAGAGTCAGTTTCTATAGCATCAGATGGACTTTGGATATAGGTGGAGCTTTGGAGAGGTGGCTTCACAATTGAAGAGAAATTTGATATGAGTTTAGAGCATAGGGGTGTGGGAGAATCGATATCCTAGCACCAGCATCGGTGTTGCATTGTTCCAGGTGGAGTGGCATGTGTAGGTGGACAGACATAGTTCTGAGGAGATCATGTCAGGATTTGCAGCGAGTGCTGGTACAAGAACGTTGTGGGTTCTCTTGGAAAGTCCAAGAAAGGTGATACAGCTGCTAAGCAGAAGGGATCCTATAATTTTAGGATGGTGCGGAGGAGCAAGCCAAGGTCTTCAGTGGTGGAGGCGGTCATCCCAAAGGACCTCAAGGGTGCACAACGACTGAAGAGAATTAATGGAGGTGATGATTCCACAAGGGGCTGTCAGGATGCATAGGGACAGTAGCATTATGCAGGAAGGCATTGCTAAGGGTTTGCCAAGGCATGGGAGCACCAAGATGAAGATTGTGAGGATTTGTGGTGCTCCCAAGTCTTGAGAGCCCATAGGTGGAGACTAGGACAGGAGTGGTCCTAGAGTGGAGGCAGTGCATAGCCCTCTACTGGCTTGAGATTTGGGTGTTTGGGATCTTGAGGGGCTTGGTTGGTGCTTCGAAAATCTAGGATACAAGATAGAGCAAGAAATCAAAGTCGGAAGATTGAAGACTACAAAAAAGAAGCTTTTTACAAATTCACCAGCTCAGTCTTAGACTGGATCGGCTAAGTCTCAGAGCATAAGACAGACAGAAGGTTGCATTCGAGACTGCAGGCATGGAACAGAAATTTGGTCGGGGCTCAGTTTGAAACTAAGCCGATCTAGTCTCAGATTAGTCGGTTCAGTGCTGAGACTGAGCCAGCCCAGTGTGTGGGCAGAGTTACGCATGGATTTTGGTTGGACTAGGATAGGGACTTATCCTAGGGGTCTTAAGGCCTAGTTCAAGAGGTCTTAATGGGGCTAATTCATGTATAGGTTGGGTTTAGATCCAGGAGATGAGAGCATGGAAGACATGGATGTACGTGGGCTCGGTGGGTGCTTTCATGTATTGGATTAGTCAGAGAGTTTTTGGTCGGGCCTAATTGCTATGTATAAATACATAGATTGTATTAGGATTTCAAAAAAATGGTGTGAAATGCAGATCTTTTCTTCCTCAACTCTCTCTTCTTCTCTTCTCTCTAGAGTTGCCATCCTAGGATTCTTGAAGAAGCACTAAAGAGGAGGGTGTCTCCCTCAAGCCTAAGGAGGAAGGCATTCCATCATAGATCTAGGTGGAGGATCGATGGTTTGCTGTCCATAGAGAACGTCATAGATTTCTTCAGGTCCGTGCTAAAGATCAGGGGCTTCCGCAACATGGTATCGGAGCTTATGATGGCAAAGATGATTGGCATTCGAGCAATATCATGGAACAACATTTAGTATTAGAGCGAGGTGATGCCAGTTGGTGGGTCTATAGGGAGGAGTTCGACTAGCAGAGAGGTCTAGAAGGAGTTCGATCGGCGGAAAAGTCCGACTGAAGGAGAAGTCTGAGAGGAGTTTAACTAATGGAGAGGTCTAAAATGAGTTCGACTGGCGGAGAGGAGTCTTGGAGGAGTTCGACTGGCCCCCAAGCTAGCTAGGCTAGACTGTCCAAGGGGCCATTCTCACTATTCAAGTTCATCCAAAGGGAATCCAATGATAGGAGGGTGACCAAGATCTCTCTGAGACTAGATATTTAGCCGAACTTTAGCGGGAGCGGGTTTATCCCCAACAATAGTTTTCTTACTCCCGAGTTTGAAATTCGAAGGAAGAAAGTACAGATGCGACTGTCGAAGTTCTTTTTAGTCTTCCTCATCCATCAAGATGGGATGTCTTGACGTCTACCATGCTGGCATGGAAACTTCATAAATATGAGATGATCCGAAAAGATGGTTTTTGAGCCTCCCGCTGAAACTCTATCCAAGGTATGGTGCAATTAAGGATCTGCCTATCGCTACTTCTCTGCCATGATAAGTGGGACATGCGGTGCAGATAGATCGACCGAATGAAATCTGTGATCATAACTACGTTGGGCTTTTCTTAGTTATTAAAGGCCCTCTTCCTCCTCTAGAATCCATTATGTCTGAGTCTTCTTCTTTCCTTCCTAAGTCCTCGCCTTCCTTTTGTCCGGGAGTCCTGGTTCCTTCTCATATCCTCTCTGCTCCCAAGCGCTCTTATGCTTAATTTTCGTCATGCTCATCATCTTCTCATCTTTCTTAGTCGACTTAGTTCAGCTTTCCAACCCTTCTCTTTGAGCATTCACGCTTCTTAGATTTCTTGCTCTTTTGATTTTCTCTAGGGAGTCTCTGTATTTCATTTTTCTTGATTTTTGAAAATTTTTTCATGATTTATTTTGATCCGTATATCTTTTGAAACGTTCCAATCTGTCGGTTCGCGGAGCTCATCCGGGCCGACCTTCTTAGACCCCGCTCCTCTAGCCGAGGTTAATTCTAGGAGTATGTCCCATCAGTCTTTCATCTTGGATACTATTTCTTTTATCCTTACTCTGAACGACCTCTCTCTGATTAGGGTACAGTACAACATCCCACCAGAGTATGACCTAGAAATCCCCGAGTTAGGTGACCGCGCTAGTTCGCCTCCAGTCGATCAATTTTGTCTGTATCTAGAAGCCTTGCGTGCCAGGCTTTGACTTTCACTTCCACCCTTTATTGTTGTGCTTTTTCACTTTTTGAACATTTCTTTTGCTTCCATCGTACCGAACTCCTTTCAGTTTGTAATTTGCTTTCTTTTCCATTGTCATCTAACCAAAGTTCGGCCAACTGCCTCACTCTTTTGAAATTTTTACACCTTCAAATGCCATCCTTCTACAAAGGACTGGAGGTACTTCTTTCTCCAGTTTGGTAAGAAGGGGTTACTGAAAGGTGCTCCTTCTTCCATTTATAACTGAAGGAGAAATACTTCTTCATCCGATTTTCAATCTTAATGCTTGACCTTCCTTCCTGAGGCTTCCTTAGGGAGTCAATCCGTTGAGCCCCTAGTTTAGATGGAGCTGACCTCGAGTCCTCTAACAAGCTCAAGACGTACCGAGCTTCTCTCCTTCTCGACCTTCTGAAGGAGCAGACCTTATTCAACCTTGGTCTAAGTCCTCTCAACCCCATTGATATTAAATGTATTTTTATGCACGTATATAAATATATATATATGAACTCTCATGAAGTTTTATATGTACCTTGGCTGACTATAATTTTTTTTTTTTATTGTAGAGATGGATACTAATGCTATGGAAAGGCTCACCAAGGATATTTATGCCCAAAAGAAGAGAAAGGGGGTGGCCCCAGGTGAAAGTTTGAAAAGGGTGAAGGTCGGCAGCCCGAGTTTCGATGTTTTGGATGTCCCTGCGGTTGCTCCTGAAGTTGTTCTAGGCGTCGAGGTCTATTCAATCATCGAGGGCAGTGTCAGAGGTGCAGGTTCTCAGCCTCCTGCATTTCGAGCCTCCCCGCTGGAGGATCGATGTCGGAGGCCCCCACGAAGAGGGAAAGAGGGGATGGAGATGATAAGAAGAAGAAGAAGGCCGCTATCGTGAAGATGGCCCGCAGGGTTTGTTTGGGTGGGTCAAGCAACAGCGATGGCGACGATCTAGGGGCGGACCTACTCGACAACCCGAACAACATCTGAGATCTGACCGACAAGTTCGTCCTATCTGGAGAGGTGGACCGCCTAGCCGACCTCGATCGGACATAATTCGTCTGGGAGTTTCTCAAAACTTTTCTCAAGATAATCATCTTGCCACATTTTTTTTCATTTTTCTCTCCTTTCTTTTATCTTATTGTGACTTGTCTATGGCAGTCAGGCCACCACATACTTGCCCATCTCAAGAAGGCAAATCTCTAAGAAGTGGAAGCATTGAAGGTCCAGGGGGACCTTCAAGCTGAGATCGATTGCCTTTAGGAGAAGATCATCAAGGCTAAGCACCTTACGGAGGAGAAGGTAGAGAAAAACGAGAATCTCTGAAAAGCACTTCGGAAGGAGGAGCTTGTCTCGAACGGGCTCAAGACTGCATTGACTCTAGAGGAGGAGAAAAAGGAGGCCAAGATCAAGATCGTCGAGCTGGAAGTTAAAATGTCAAAGTTTATTTTGAAGACGGCAGCCCAAGCCGTGGAGGAGTTCAAGGCCTCTTTCAAAATGAAAGACTTAAATATCGCATTTGACTAGAAGGCGTTCATAAAGGGCTTCGAGCTCCATGAAGGCAGGTGGGCCTGAAAGTTTTTTGAGCCTGATCTTAGCTTCCTAAAAGAGGAGCCCGATGAAGAAACGGGGCCGTCCAGTGCTGCAGCTGACACATCCCCCACCGAGCCTGCCCTCAGTCCACCTGAACCTACTGTGGAGGCATGCGAGCCTGCTCAGGAATCCGAAGCAATTGAAAGTGCTCCAACCTCTTCTACCACTGCACCCTTCGAGGTTGAGGACCTCGAATAGTTGTACTTTTTTTTCCCACTTTTGCTTTGCTTTGTAGTTGAAAGTTTCTAGTTAAATGAAAGTGAATTTACTTTTGTCTGTACCTTTCTTTATATTGGTGTTATGCCATATGTTATCCAGAATCTTTTTAATAATCAGAGCCATAACCCGCCACCTCCAGTTGACGCTGCCCCCTTATCCCAGAGAGTTTTGCTGAAACTTTTAATAAAAAGTTTAAAGAAGAAAGTCCACCATCTGAAGAAAAAGTTGAAGAAGACAGAGGATGACTTTCAAGCTTCTCGAAAGAATGCTTCGGAGGCGACCAATGAGATCACTCGCCTCTAAAATTTACATATGAAGAACTCCGCAAGCTTCGGCATCTGGAAGGGCAACTTTGAGAGGGATATTGCCGAGCTCAAGAAAAGTGCTAGTGATAAATCTTGGGCACTAATGACAAAGATCAGCTCTCTTGAAGCCGATCTCAAGATGGCGAAAGAGAAAATTCAATTGCTGGAAGGGAGCTCACCAACTAGGATTGGTCCAAGAAGTTCTTCGAGCTTTAGAGGTAGTTACAAGAAATCGAGAACTAGCATAATAGTTATAGAATAACCTAGGCAAAGAAGATGTCCAGGCTTGAACGCGAGCTCTAGGCCACCAAAGATGAAGCGTCTTACTTTTAGAGGCGGTTATACAGTAGTCGGTAGGTTGGTTCGAGTGATGAGTTAGAGGATATTGCTTCCCTGAAGAGGACTATTGACGAGCTCTTAGAAGTGGTCAGGATGGAGAAGGTCGAGGTTCAACGATTGAAGCTTTAGCGACTCGTGAGCATCAAGCTGTTAAAGATGCGAAGGCTGAGTCTGAAGTCCTAAGAAAGCAGCGGCGAGAGCTTGAAGGCAAGTTCGAATACATCAACAGAATTTATATAGATGGCTTATATAAAAAGAGAGTGCTTGAGGGGGAGATCCTCAAACTAAAGCAATCCCTGGTGATGGCTAGGGCCGCTAGTTTGAAATTTGAGAAGTTCGGTTCATCATAGGACTTCGGCCTTTTTTTCTTCTTCTTTCTTTTCATGTAATCGATCTTGCCAACCTTTATCTCGCTTGTAATGGACTTATATTCTCATGTAATCGATCTTGCCGATCTTTATTTTGCTTGTAATGAACTTAATATTTGCAATAAAATGATACCCTTTTTGTTATTATCTTACATGAATTTGATGCTGGTTAATGGCTTCACTTTCTTCATCTCATTTTTCTTTACTTTGTCTTCTAATGAGATGCTTGTTGTGGATGCTGAGCTGGGATCCCTTCCGTGAACTAGAGTGGGGTTCCTTCTTTCATATTTGACATAGCCATAGGAGGGACACATAAGGATCGTCGATATGGCTTTTTCCTTTTCTTCGTTTTAGATTAATGAGACCTTGGCCTTTCTCATGTTAGGATGAGGTTCTCTTCTATTCCTTACGTGTTCATAGGATATGTTAGGGCCATTGATGGGGTCTCTCTCCTCATCTCATCTTAGTTTAACGAGGTCTTCTGCTTTGCTCACATTAGGATGAGGTTCTCCTTCTGTTCCTAACATGGCTGTAGGGATGCATTAGAGCTGCTAGAGGGATCTTTTCCTCATCTTATCTTAGATTAATGAGGTCTTCGACTTTGCTCACGTTAAGACGAGATTCTTCTTCTATTCTTAATCTGGCCATAGGGGCACATTAAGGCCGCTGGAAGAATCTCTCGTCTTATCTCATTTTAGATTAATGAGGCCTTCGACTTTGCTCATGTTAGGATAAGATTCTCCTTCTATTTCTAATGTGGCCATAGGAGCACAATAGAGCCACTGAAAGGGCCTCTTCCCTTATCTCGTCTTAGATTAATGAAGTCTTCGAGTTTGCTCACGTTAGGATGAGGTTCTCCTCATGTTCCTAACGTGGCTACAGGAGCACATTAGGATCGTTGGAAGGATCTCTCCCCTCATCTCATCTTAGATTAATGAGCCTTTCGGCTTTACTCATGTTAGAACAAGGTTCTCTTTTTGTTCCTAACGTGATTGTCTTCGTTACATAGTTAAGTTTGAAAAGTCATTTTCCACCATTATAGATTTGTAACAAGGGTCGGAGTGTTAAAGTTGAGGAATTTTATTGCGATCAAGTTATTGGTAATACATCCATAGATTTTTTGAGTTCCACGATCGGGGTTGATCAGCTCCTCTGAGCTCATTCAGATAATATATCCCGGGTCGGACAACTTTCTAGATCTTATAGAGTCCTTTCCAATTTGGGACGAGCTTCTTCTGATTTTGAGTCTGAGAAACAGGTGCTTGCTGAACCACTAAGTCTCCCACTCTGAATACTTTATCTTTGACTCTAGAGTTATAGTATCGGACCATCTTTTGCCTATAAGCAGCTATCCAAACTTGGGTCTCCTCTCATTTTTTCTCTAGAAGATCGAGGTTAGCTCTGAGGTCTTACAAATTGTACTGCTCATTGAAGGCCACGGTCCATGTCGATGAAAGTTTGAGCTCGATTAGGATGATTGTCTCTGTTCCGAAGGTCAAGATCAATGGTGTTTCTTCAGTTGGCAGTTTTTGTATAGTTCGATACATCTACAATACATGGTAGAGTTTGTCCATCCAAGTCTCCCTTGCTCTTTCAAGCCTTGCCTTAACACCCTGCAATAAGGTCCTGTTGGTCATCTCTGTTTCATCATTTGCTTGCGGATGGACTACCGATGTAAAATTTTGGAAGATATTCAAATTCTTACAGAACTTAGCAAACTTTGTCTCGACAAACTATCGCCCATTATCTATTACAAGGGTTCGGATCAAGCTAAACCTACAAATAATTGACTTTCAGATAAAGTCTTGTACTTTGGTCTCAGTAATTTTTATTAGGGGTTCAACCTCGATCCATTTGATGAAGTAGTTGATCACCACCAAGAGGAACTTTCTCTATCTGGGTGCCATGAAAAAGGGTTCAAGTATGTCCATCCCCCACTGTGCGAATGGCCATGGGGTGCTTAGGGGGGTAAGCTTAGATGCTAGTTGTCTTTGAATATTTTTATTTTTTTAACATCGATCACACTTTCTGACTTATTCCATAGAATCATTGTGCATTGTCAGCCAATAGTAATCTTGCCGAAGTAGCTGATGAGATAAGGATCGAGCCCCCAAATGGCTTCCATAGATTTTTTCATGCACTTTTCATAATGCAAAGTCGGCTTCAAAGCATCGGAGGCATTTTAAGAGTGGCAATGAATATGACCTTTTGTATAACCTGCCTTCATAGAGAACTACTGGAAGGCCTAATTTCATAATTTTTTAGCTTCTTTTGGGTCATGAGGTAGAACTCCATTTTTGAGATTAGTGAGCAGTGGGTTATGGTGTGCCCTTGAAAGTAAGGTTAGAGTCTCCGGACTACAATTAATAGAGCATAAGTTAATTTTTCTAACTTAGTATATTTGATCTCGGCATTCCTCAAAACTCGACTTATATAGTAAATAGGCCGCTGCACTTTTGCCTCTTTCTTGACTAGGACTGCTGCAAGGGCCGCTGGGGAGACCATCAAATACAAAAATAATCCTTCTCCTAGTTTGGGCTTGGCCAATAGAGGAGGAGAGCCGAGGTACCTCTTGAGTCCCTCAAATGCTTGTTGACATTCAACATCCTAGCAGATGTTCTTCGACTTTTTGAAAACTCAGAAGAAGGGCATACATCGCTCGACCAACCTCAAGATGAAGCAGTTCAGAGCTGCCACCTTTTCAGTTAGGTGCTGAACTTCTTTGATTGATTTTGGGACAGTCATCTCTTGAATGAACCGAATCTTCTTCGGATTTGCTTCAATCCCGCACCTTGACACCATGAAATCCAAAAACTTTTCCAAAGTCATGCCGAAGACACACTTGATTGGATTCAATTTCATCTTGTATCTCCAAAGGACACTGAAAATCTCCTCAAGGTCGACTATGTGATTTATTGAAGCTCAGCTCTTGATAAGCATGTCATCCATATACACCTCCATGTTGTGATCGATTTGCTCCTTGAACATCTTATTGATCAGACGCTGGTATGTTGCTCCTATATTTCTGAGTCTAAAAGGCATGATCCTATAATAATAAAGACCACGGTCAGTAATAAAAATAATTTTCTCCTCGTCCTCCGGCATCCTTCAGATTTGGTTATAGCTAAAGAAGGCATCCATGAAGGTGATGATCTCATGGCCTGAAGTTGCATCTACTAGTTGATCAATTCTGGACAAGAGGTAACTATCTTTCAGGCAAGCCTTATTCGGCTTCTTAAAGTCTATACACATCCTCCATTTGCCATTGGCTTTCTTGACACGAACCATATTAGAAACCCAGTTTGGATAGGAGACTTCTCGGATGAATTCAATCTTGAGGAGCTTATCAACTTCTTCTACAATTATCTTTTATCTCTTCGGAGCATGGCTGTGTACCTTTTCTTTCACTTGTCGATACTTTGGGTCAACAGCCAGTCGATGCTCCATGACTTCAGCATGAATTTCTGACATGTCTATGGGAATCCAAGCAAAGACATCCATATTTCTTCATAGAAATTCGATGAGTTGCTCTCACGCACTTGCTCCCAAATTGGAGCCAATCTATACCGTGTGCTCTTCATTTCCATCATTCAAAGAAACCAAGACAAGATCTTTCATTGGTTCTCTCCTTTCTTTCGTGAGGTTGTCCCGGACGTCCAACCCATCAACTAGGCAAGGGTCGGACTGCTCATCCTTTTGCAAGATGATTGAATAGCAATGCCTTCCTAGAGCTTGATCTCTTTTGACCTCTCTAACCCCATAACTTATTGAAAACTTTATTTTCAAATAGTAGGTCGATACTACTATCCGAATTGCATTTAGACCAGATCGATCGAGGATAGCATTGTAAGCAGATGGAGCTTTTACCACTAAAAAGTCCACTTATGTCCTGGATTGCTTCGGGTATCGTTCCGCAGCCATACTTAAAGTTATCATGTCTTTAACTCGCACCACATCACCGGTGAAGCCAACCAATGGAGAATTCATTAGTTCGAGTCGATTATCAGGTATAGATATTTTGGAGAAAGCATCATAAAATAAGACATCGGCCAAACTTTCATTATCGACAAGAATGTGGCATACATCATAATCTATAATATTTAAAATAATTATAACCACATCACTATATGGAAACTAAACTCTTTGTGCATCTTCTTTAGTGAAAGCAACGGGCTTCTCAGTTCTCTGCCTTTTAGCTAGTCCCTTAGATCTGCCGACCACTTCCCATCGAAGTCCCCTAGAGATGGTATTGATAATGCCAAGAGATGGCCGATCTTCTGGCTGTTCCTTCCTCCTCGATGGCTCTAGTTGCGACAGCACCCTTAGCCGATCTTCCCTTATCATGGATTGGCATTACAGAAATTGGCCTAGCCGACCTCACCTGACAACCTTCTTAATCTCATATTGGAGCTGAATGCATTCCTCAGTATCGTGGCCATGATCATGATGGTAAAAATAGTACTTATTTGGATTATGCTTGCTAGGATGAGTGCGCATGCTCTCCAGTCTCGATAGCTGCTTCTTGATCTCTATCAGTACTTGAGTTTTTAGAGCATTGAGGGGGGCATAATTTTGGAACCTTCTGAGGAAAGAACCTCTTCGCATCCTTCTGTCGGAGCTTCTTTAATGACAAGCTCGAGGGAGAGTTCGAGCTCGCCTGTGCTCAGGGAGAGTCCGCGAGTGTGGTCGAACTTCATTTGACTTTTCTTCAACTACGGGCTTGCTAGATTCGCTTGCTTGCCCCTCTCTCATGGCTTCCTCATCCTTCAGTTTGAAGGCCTCCTCAGCTCGAGCATAATCTTCAGCCCGAACTAGCAAATCAGCAAAATTTTTGGGATACTTCTTCTCCAGAGAGAACTGTAAATTATTCTTTTGAAGGTTGCCCTTAGGCACGGCCATGGCAACTGATTGGTCTAGATTTTGGACCTCTAGTATAGCGACGTTGAAGCGATTGATATAAGCTGGAATGGTCTCCCCTTCCTACTGCTTGATGTTGATGAGGAAATCCGAGCCTTGCCTTGGATGTCGGTTGCTGATAAAATGAGCCACAAACTAGTGGCTTAATTGATGGAAGAAGAAAATCATACTCGGCTTCAGCATTAAGTACCAGTTTCTCGCTGCTCCCTTCAAAGTAAATGAAAAAGCTCGATAAAGAATGGCGTCAGGTGCATCATGAAGCAGCATCATAGTTTGAAAGGTCTTCAGATGGTCAACCAAATTAGTGGTCCTGTCGTAGCTTTTAAATTGAGGAAGCTTGAAGTTCGATGGGATCGATTCCTGCATGATTCTCTGAGAGAAAGGAGGGTCGGTATAGATGTTATCATGGTTACTTAAGCCAGCATGGCGGAGCTCCTTAATCCGTCGATCCATTTCTTGGAGTTTTCGATCGAGGGCCTAATCTCGATTATGAATGTCAAAGGATTTTTGACTATAGATGGAAAAGATATCTTCTGGAGAAGAGTCATGATCGAAATAGGAGCTCTCTACTTTTTGTTTCTCCTTTTCGGAGGCGATGGGTCTGCTGACCCAAGTATGCCTCCCTGGAATCGATTTTGGACATCTCGATGGGGTTCTCTGATCGGACTATCGTCAGAGGCTGTTGCATGGCTTGCACCATCTTGGTGAGGCTCCAAACCTATTGTATCAATAAGTTGAACTACTCTAGGTCCACCATTATTGCCAGTGGAGGAGGTTGTGGTGTCGGTGATGGTATCGAAGTAGGTGGATTTGGCTCAGATCTAACAGCAGAGATGGTGGATCTTCGAGTAGTTGTCTTCTTCGAAGGCATTTTGATGTCGAGGAAGAGAATGAAGATGACCCTTGAAGGAGAAAGTACATAGGATCGACTGAGCACTCCTTTTAGAATAATAGCTCAGAGGCCCTTCCTCTAGTGCTAATCCTATTGGTGCAGAATCTGGTTGACGTCGGAGTAGAGCTGGAGTAGGAAAGATGAGATCGCTATTAGAGACCTGCAAAACAAAGTTCCATCCAGAGTTGGGGGTGGCGGCTTTGGCAGGACCCTCTGACAATCAAGTTAGCTCTTTTGGTCAATAAAAATGGAGTGCTCAGAAAAGAAAGTGATAGAGTATCGAGAAGGAGAAGAGGGCCCCCTCAAAATGTATCTAGAGGGTCTCTTTTATAGGTGAAGTATGTAACAAACTGATGGTGACGGTCATAACTATATGGTAGTAGACCACTTAAGGCCATACGAAGTTTATTACGGAGAGTGGTGTCCGTTATCGTGACTTACCAGTCGAGAGTGGTGTCCATTTTTGCAACTTGCCAATTGAGAGTAATGTCCATTGGAGATTAATAGTCGAAATTTGGATGGGGTTGCGCTGGTGGTGAAGAGCTCCAAGTCACAATGGTTCTAGAGAAGTTCAGGCCCCTTTAGGGTCAGTTATGTTGCCCAGCTATGCAACCCAAGAGGGCAGGGGGAGTAAATTGGGTTTTTAAAATTTTAAAGCTGATTTAAAGATATCAAGATTCAATGATAATATGCAAGATATATGTGTGAAGCGATTTAGGTTAGAGAAAAAATATAAAAGATTAGAGAACAAGAATTTAACAAATTAAGGAAAGAAAGATAGCAAGCACACCACAAACAAGCAAGATTTATAGTGGTTCGGTGCTTTCCTTGCACCTACATCCACTCTCCAAGCACCTACTTGGGAATTAAAATCTACTAACCATATTCAAACTGAATACACCATTGAAAACCTCCAACCCTAGCTATCCCAAGCTAGAATACTTATTTTTCGGATACAAGCTAACCCAATACAATCCTATTCAAGGTTAGGATCAACCTTTCCAAGTTTTGGAACATCCCCAAAACTTGAATCAAAATAGTAAAGCAGAGTAAAGATTTAATGACAATCAAATACAAGTTTTGTTCCCTTTATGAGCAAATAAAATCTTAAGAATGCTTTTCACAATAATGGAGGAAGCTTTTCTGATTTTTCTTGAGGATGTTGGAGATTTGAAAGAGCTCTTGAGAGGTAGGTGAACTTGAAATGAAGGCTTCTTTGCTTAAAGATGACTTTTGCTTAAGGCTGAAATTGAATCACACAAATCTTTTGTATTTTTTTCTATTTAAAGCCTTTTAAATCTTCAATAGATAGAGGAGAGAATCCTGGGCAAGATTTGTAGATGTTGGAGATATTAAAAAAATCATTAAAACCTATCAAAATAAAAAAAAAATAATCATTGCAGAAAATTTTCATTGCAGGGGTCAACTCATGGGTCGACTCATGGCACAAGGGTCGACCTTTAAAGACAAAATCTAAAAAAATAGCCATTCTATATTTTTAGCCTTCGGAACAGCAGAGGTCGACCCTGGGGTCAACCATTGGCATAGAGATAGTGTGCCAAACAACCCTTTTCAGCAGGGGACGACCTAGGGGTCGATCCTTTCGCTTCAAACTTGATTTTCTTCCAAAATAAGCATCCAAAAATTATGAGACTATCTCCAAAGGATTAGAAATTTTCTATACTTACTCTTGAGGCTCTCGGATCAAAACTTGATAAAATTATGATTTTGCTCCTAAAATATAAAATATCTTTTTCCAAGCCAAATTCATTAGTAATCCTCTCAAATGCTTTGTAATCATCAAAATCAATTTCTGGAGCAACAATCTCCTCCTTTTTGATGATGATAAAATATTTGAGCATAAGCAAAAATAAAGCATGTAGAAATATTGATTGAGGGTTTCAAAAATTTTGAAGGAATATACTACATCACATACTAGGATATTATATTCAATTATTTGATCAATATAGCATCAAGAGCAGTTTGATGATTACTTATAGTTAGACATTTAAATGATTTACAAAAATGTTTGACTTACTTATTTCTTTTATCAATTTTATTTTTATTTTATTTTTTTATCAATTTTACTTTAATTTTTGCTTATAGCCCAATTTTATTTACTCTACTCCTTCTTTTTGACATCATCAAGTAGGATCTTAAAGGATTTTAAAATTCAAAAATAAAAAATCTTCCTCTAAAGTTATTCCATATATTTTTCTGTTAGAACAAGAGTTTATAAGAAAACTTTCAATTTACAACATAATGATCATAATAAAATTTAGCTAATTCACAAAGGTTTCATTTCACATCATTCAAATGGCATCATCACATATTTACATCCAAATGATTATCATAACATCAAGTCATCAAAATATATAAGTGCTAAACATACAAAATATAAAAGTATCAAAAGTATTCATGAGAATTAGACCATCAAAATATATAAAATTCATGGATACAACTATCCATGGCCCAAATAGCCAATAGTACCAATGCCATAAGTTTGATCCAAAAAAAATATAACCAACTATGACTTGATCAACAACTCATAGAAACAACTAAGAGATACTAGATCATAACCTAATACAAAGATGACTAAACTAAATCTAGTAGAAATTAGGGCTGGAAGCATCTAAATCAAATGAGAAATCAGAGATATGATGGGGTGTGTCAAATGATAGATGTATCAAATTCAAAAAATTAAATAAAAAATTTAAAAAATTGAATCAAATCAAATGAATCAGCTCCCCTTTAAAAGCTTATCATTTAAAATTTCTTTTTTTACAAAAAATTAGCTTAAACTCAAATATCAAAAGCTCTCCCTTTTTTTGAATGAATATGATTCTTTGAACAGATTTTTAAGTATGTACTTTTAAGCTTTAAGAGGATTAGAACTTTTCAAAGATTTGAATAGTAAAATCAATCATAATATTTAATTCATTATTTATTTTTTTTTTCTTAAATAAATTTTAGTCAATTAAGCTCGAAAAAGATATATATCTGAAATATATCGAGCAAAACAAAGATAGTATCAGAGTAAAAATAATTTTACAAAGATTTCTAAAGGTATATTAAAAATTTTGTACTATATTCATATTTTTAAATGAGTTTCAAAATTAGAAGTATGTATCAAAATTATTTTTTTTGGAGTGAGAATATATTTTAAATTAGTTTTAACTCTAATTAGTTATCAAAAATAATTTGGTAATCAAATCAATTGAATTTAAACTAAATAATCACATAAAGACTTAAGTTAAAAAGATCATAAAATAATCAAAGTTCATTATCCTTAACTCAAATTAATTAGAATATTCAGTCAAGATAAACTAGATAATATTTAACAAACAAATATCTTTCTCCTTATTTTTTAAGAGTAAATACTAGAAAATTTATCACATAATATTTTCTCCCCCTCTTGTCCATAATTATTGTTGGATAAATTTATCTTTTAGCTTTTTTCTCTATTTTGAAAGAACACAATAAATTTAGAATGAATATCTTTTCTCTTTTTTAATTCTATTTATGAACAACATGAAATAAAAATATATCTCTCCCTTTTTGAATAATATAAATATATTAAATAAAATTATTTTGAACTTCAAAGATTCAAGAGAGATGAAACATTTCAAAGATTAAATATTTTAAATAGATCATTCAAAGCAAATTATAAGATATATTCAGTTTTTCAAAGATCATCTTTTTATTATTATTATTATTATTATATATATTAAGATCAATAAAATATAAGATAAATATCAAGCTGTCTGATATCAATTAATTAAAAACTAAAATCTTCTTTGAATATTTAGTTTTAATGATTTCTTTAAAATATTTTGCTTGACATCAATATCAAAAGACTTAAAAAGAGTATTTTTTAAAATTTATTTTTTAAAATTAATCAATATGAACAAGGCATGAATATTCATCAATAATCTTCTTTCAAGATAAAAAATAATTTCTTGATACTAATTAATTTTTAAAAATAATAATAATAATAATATGATCAAAATGTGTAAAATATAAATAGTTGCTTAAAATGAATCAAATGATCAAAATCATTAGAATGCTCAAATAAATTCATGAGATAAATAAAGTATAATTATTTATCCATGATTTTTCTTATTAAGTTCAAAAATAATTTTTTTTCTTAAAGTTAAGAAAAAAGAAAAGAAGGATGGATAATTTTTAACAATGAAATTAAGTCTCAAGGATTAATCCAAAAATATTAGTAGAGGATAAGTTGGGATTAAAAGAAAGATATTTAAGCAAAAGAATCTAGAATTTTCAATTCTCTCCTAATTTCATAGAATTTATCTTCATTTAAGGCCTTAATAAAAATATCAGCCAATTGATTTTCAATATAAACATAATCAAGAATTATGTCATTATTTTGAACATGCTCTCTAATGAAATAATGTCTTATTTCAATGTATTTTAACCTAGAGTATTGGATTGAATTCTTAGTTAGATTTATGGTACTAGTATTATCACATCTTATGAAAGTTTTGTTTAGTTTGATGTCAAAGTCCTCAAGTTGTTGCTTAATCCATAAGATTTATGCATAGCAACTTTCGGCTGCAATGTATTCGGTCTTGACTGTAGACAATGCTACCAAATTTTGCTTCTTACTAAACCAAGAGATTAAGTTAACTCCTAGAAATTGGCAAGTTCTACTAGTACTTTTTCTGTCTAATTTACATTCAGTAAAGTTTACATCTGAATATCCAATTAAATCGATTGATGAATTCTTAGAGTACCATAAACCTATGGATTGAATTCTTTTTAGATATTTAAGTATTCTTTTTATAATATTTAAATATGATTTTTTTAGATTAGTTTGAAATCGTGTACATAAATAAATACTAAACATGATATTTGATCGACTAGTAGTTAAATATAATAAAGAACCAATCATGCCTCTATAAAGTTTTTGACCAATACTTTTACCTTCTTCATCCTTGTCAAGCTTATATAATGGACTCATGGGGTACCAATTGCTTTGGAGCTCTCCATCCTAAGTCTCTTGAGTAGTTCTCTTGTGTACTTATTTTGAGTGATGGAGATTTCTTCTTTTATTTATTTGATTTGAAGTTTGAGGAAGAATGTTAGTTCACCCATCATGCTCATCTCGAACTCTTCCTACATGAGCTTAGCAAAATCTTGACATAAAATTTCATTAGTAGATCCAAATATAATGTCATCAACATATATTTATATTACTAAGATGTCATCATGATCTCTTTTAATGAAAAAGGTTGTATCTATATTTTCTCTTAAAAATTCATTATTAAGCAAGAGTTTACTTAGTCCTTCATATCAAGCCCTAGGTGCTTATTTTAAACTATATAATACTTTATTTAATTTAAAAATATAATTTGGAAAAGCATAATTTTCAAAATTGGAAGGTTGTTCTACATAAACTTCTTCGGTAATATATCCATTTAGAAAAGCACTTTTAACATCCATTTAAAATAGCTTGAAATTCATAAAACATGCATAAGTGAGTAAAAGTCTAATTGCTTCTAGTCTAGCAACAGGTATAAAGATTTCATCAAAATTAATTCTCTCTTCTTGATTATAACCCTTTGCAACTAATCTTGCTTTATTCCTAATTACATTTTCATTTTCATCCAATTATTTCTATATACCCATTTTGTATCAATTATTGGATAATTTTTAGGTCTTGATACTAAGATCCATATATTATTTTTTTTTAATTGATTAAGTTTCTCTTGCATTGCATTTATCTAATTATAATCTTTTTCAACTTCATCAATAGTTTTGGATTCAAAATGAGAAATAAATACAAAATGATTGTATTCATATCTCTAAGTGAAGAGTGAGTTCTTACCCCATGTGTAGGATCACCAATAATTAATTCTTTGGAATGGTTGTCAACATACCTCCATTCTTTTAGAAGATTATTTATACCTTGAGGTTGTTCTTGTTGTCCTTCATCCTCAATTTCTTGTTTGTCTTTATGATTCTCTTTATTTTGAATTATTGAATCATTTAGGATGATCTCCTTCAATCCTTCTATAAGAGGATCTATATCATCAATACCCTCACTCTTTTTTTATGGAAGATCATTAGTCTCATAAAAAATAATATATATTGACTCCTCTACTACTAATATTCTTTTGTTAAAAACTCTAAAAGCTTTACTAGAAGATGAGTAACCACGAAAAATAGCTTCATCGGATTTTACATCAAATTTATCTAATTTTTTTTTACCATTATTCAAAACAAAACATCGGCAACCAAAAACATGAAAATATGCAGTGTTGGATTTTCTTCCTTTCCAAAGCTCATAAGATGTTTTCTTTAAAATTGGTCTGATTAGGACACGGTTTAAGATGTAACATGCTGTGTTATTTGCTTCCGCCCAAAAGTATCTTAAAAAGTTGCTTTTACATAGCATAGTATGGGTTATTTCTTCTAGAGTTCTATTTTTTCTTTCTACTACTCCATTTTGTTGGGGTGTCCTAGGTGCTAAAAAATTATGGCTAATTTTTTTTCATCACAAAATTTTTTGAAGTCTTAATTTTTAAATTCGATTTCATGATTACTTCTAATGCTTTGACTTGAAAATTCTTTTTCATTTGTAACTTTTCGATAAAACTTTATGAAAATATGAAAAGTTTCATTTTTATGTACCAAAAAAAAAGATCCATGTAAAACATGAGTAGTCATCGATAATTATAAAATCATAACATTTTTCATCCAAGCTTGCTATTCTTATAGGACCAAACAAATTCATGTGCAAAAGTTTCAATGGCCTAGAAGTTGAAACAATATTCTTAGATTTGAATAAAACTCTTGTTTGTTTACCTAGTTAGCATATCATAAATTTTATCTTTTTCAAAGTCAATTTTGGTAAACCGATAACTAATTTCTTTTTGATAAGCTTTGAAAGTGAATGTATACTAATGTGTGCAAGCCTACGATGCCAAAGCCAATTGGTCTTATTAATTTTGGCATTCATAGCTACTAGACATTGCATATTTATCATAGAAAGATTATTTAAATCTACTATATAAACATTACCATGCCTATGACTAACAAACTTAATGCCATCATCATTGGAACTAGTTACAATGTATAATGAAGATTCAAAAATAACTTTGTAACCCTTATCACAAAGTTGACTAATACTTAAGAGATTATATTTTAAATCATCTACTAATAAAATATTTTTAATATACTTAGAGGGAGTGATACCAACATAACCTATACCAATAATCTTTTCTTTGACATTATCTCCAAATATGACCATCCCTCCATTTTTAGCATCAAGCATGATGAATTGGGACTCATCATCGATCATGTGTCTTGAGCATCCACTGTTAAGATACCATCTTTGATTTTCTTCTTTGGATGCAAGATATACCTACATGCAAAATCAAGTCCTTACTCTAGGTATCCAAGTTTTCTTGGGTCCTTTAAGGTTAGTCATAATGGTTCCTTTTGAAACCCATATTTCTTTATATTTGAATTGTTAGAGAAGCATGTATAAGATTTGTATCCTAGTTTACCATATTTAAAGTAAGTAATATTTAAAAATTTATTGCTTTATGAATTTATAAAAATATTTTTTAAAAATTTTTATTTTCTTAGGAGGTTATAGTCTAGACCAGTCTTATCATAAATGGCCTTTTGATTTTCAAGAATCATATGAAGTTTATTTAAACTCAAAGTAAATTTTTTAACTATCGATTTTAAATTATCGATTTTATTTTTCAAATTTAGATTCTCTTGAGTTAAGATTAGTTTTTCACCTAGGATAGTTTCATTTTCTTTTAGTAAGACTTGATTTTTTAATTTTAGTTCTTTATTTTTAGTTCCTAACTTTTTTAAATCATCTACTAAATCATAGAAGGCTTCTTAAAATTCTTCGAATGTAAATTCATTTGAGATTTCAGCACTTATCTCATTCTCATGTGCCATAAGGCATGGGTTGGCTTGTTCATGAGCTTCTTCCTCTTCGAAGCTTGAGTCGTCACTATCATTCCATGTTGCCACCATAGCCTTTTTCTTATATTTCTTAAAAACTTTTTTAAATTAAGAACATTCAGACCTAAAGTGCCCCAACTTCTTACATTCATAGGAAATAAGGGGCTGCTCCCTATCCTTTTTCTTACTATGCTCTCCTTTAGTAGGTAGCCTCTTTCTCATTCCTTATTTTCTTTTCAAAAATCTCTTGAACTTTCTTATGATGAGAGCTATTTCTTCATTTTGTTCTTCATCTTTTATTTCATTGGATTTCTCATCTTATTGAGTGGTGGATTTTTAAGGACTATTGTCTTCTTTTTCTTGACATTTTTTTCTTGATGTTGTTTCATACTTAGCTCATGTGTCATTAGTGATCCTAGAAGCTCCTCCAAGAGTAAAATATTTAGATCTTTGACTTCTTGGATTGCAGTCATTTTGGCCTCTCATGTTCTTGACAAAGACCTAAGAATCTTTCTCACAAGATCACTGTTAAAATAAGACTTGCCAAGACTTTTAAGATAATTTATAATATCCATAAATCTTATAAACATTACAGTTATTAACTCATCATGCTCAATTTTGAAAAGTTTAAATTTATGCATAAGCATGTTAATTTTTGACTCCTTAACTTGATTAGTGCCTTCATGAGTTACTTCTAACCTATTCCATAATTTCTTAGCCAACATGCATGTTGAAATATGATTAAATTCATTAGCATCTAGAGCATAATATAAAATATTCATGGCTCTTGCATTGAGTTGAGTCATTTTTTTATCAATATCATCCCATTCCTTTTTGGGTTTGATTGATTCCTCACTATTAATTATCTTAGTGGGTGTGTGTGGTCCATTAACTATGATACTCCACATATCATAGTCAAGTGCTTGTATGAAAATTCTCATTTGAGCTTTTCAATAAGTATAGTTTGTCCCATTGAAAAGTGGAGGTCAGTTTGTGGACTGCCCCTCAGTTAGAGAAATACTAACTTGGATTGCCATAGATCTTTGACTCTTTGATAGTTAAATCAAAATAGGACTAGAGCACCAGGCTCTGATATCACTTGTTGCCGAGTAATGCAACCCAAGAGGATGGGGGGTGAATTGGATTTTTAAAATTTTAAAGCTAATTTAAAAATATCAAAATTGAATGATGATATGCAAGACGTGTGTGTGAAGCGATTTAGGCTAGAGAAAAAATATAAAAGATTAGAGAGCAAAAATTTAACAAAATAAGAAAAGAAAAATAGCAAGCACACCATAAACAAGCAAGATTTATAGTGGTCCAGTGCTTTCCTTACATCTACATCCACTTTCCAAGCTCTTACTTGAGAATTAAAATTCACTAACCATATTCAAACTGAATACACCATTGAAAACCTCCAATCCTAACTATTCTAAGCTAGAACACTTATTTTTTGGATACAAGCCAATTCAATACAATCTTATTTAAGGTTAGGATCAACCTTTCCAAGTTTTGGAATCTTCCCAAAATTTAAATCAAAACAGTAAAGCAGAGTAAAAGATTTAATGATAATCAAATATAAGTTTAGCTCCCTTTGTGAGCAAATAAAATCTTAAGAATGCTTTTCACAATAATGGAAGAAGCTTCTCTAATTTTTTTTAAGATTTTTGAAGATTTGAAAGAGCTCTTAAGAGATAGGTGAACTTGAAATGAAGGCTTCTTTGCTTGAAGATGACTTTTGCTTAGAGCTAAAATTGAATTATACCAATCTCTTATGTTTTTTCCTATTTAAAGTCTTTTAAATCTTCAATAGGTGAAGGAGAGAATCCTAGGTAAGATTTATAGCCATTGGAGATATTAAAGAAATCATTAAAATCTGCCAAAATAAGAAAAAAATAGTCATTGCAGAAAAATTTTTGTTGTAGGAGTCGACTCATGGATCGACTCATGCCATAGAGGTTGACCTCAAGATCGACCTCTGAGACAAAATTCAAAAAAATAGTCATTCTGTATTTTTAGCCTTTAGAACAATAGAGGTCAACCCTGGGGTTGACCCTTGGCATAGAGACAGCATGCCAAACAGTCATTTTCAGCAGGGGACGACCTAGGGGTCGATCCTTTCACTTCAAACTTGATTTTCTCCTAAAATAAGCATCCAAAAATCATGGACCTCTAAAGGATTAGAAATCTTCTATACTTTCTCTTGAGGCTCTCAGATCAAAACTTGATAAAATTATGATTTTATTCCTAAAATACAAAAAGTCATTTTTCAAGCCAAATTTATTAGTAATCCTCTCAAATGCTTTGTAATCATCAAAATCAATTCTTGGAGCAATAGTCTACATGTAGATCGGCTTACATTGTATTGAGAGCTGGACTTGCACAGATAATGAGATCTTTCTGGGTGACCGCAGGGGACTTGATCGAAAGAAATTCCTCTTGTCGATTGGTGAAATCCGGCTACAAAGAATATGGAAGGCCTGTAACTGAAGAAATTCGGAAGGAAATCTGACCTGCAGAGAAGCCCGACTGAAGAAGAAGTCCGAAAGAAGAGGTCTGAAAGATCCGAAAGGAGTTCGACTGAAGGACAAGTCCAGGAGTTCGACTGTAGGAAAGATCCGAAAGGAGTTCGATTGGCGGAGAGGTCCGAAAGGAGTTCGATTGGTGGAGATGTCTGATTGAAGGAGAAGTTCGGAAGGAGTTCGACTGGCGGAGAGGTTTGAAAGAAGTTTGACTGGCGGAGAAGTCCGATTGAAGGAGAAGTTCGGGAGGAGTTCGATTGGTGGAGAGGTCCAAAAGGAGTTTGACTGACGGAGAAAAATTCGGAAGGAGTTTCGACTAGCCCCCAAACTAGCCAGTCTAGACTGCCCAGGGGGCTGCTCTCATTATTCAAGTTCATCCGAAGGGGATCCAATAATAGAAGGGTGACCGAGATCGCTCTGGGACTAGACATTTAGCCAAACTTCGGTGAGAGTGAATTTTTTTCCAACATGGGTTATTTGTTATATGTTTATTATCAAAAAATGACTGATGGACATTTAAAGGAAGACATCAACCATTTTGAATATGCCAACCATTTGGATCAATCGAATCTAGATTGTTGCATCACTTTTCATATTAAGAATTATTGCCAGTTTTTTTAACATAAGTTACTTATATTGGATAGAGTGATCAGCAAAGCTTTTTTGGTACCAAAACTAACACAAAAAATTTTGATGGATCCTATATATATACTCACAATAAATTCACTAATGTTGTACCTCATTTCAGATATAGTTATTGGATCTAGTCCATAATTACAATAGATTAATTGATGATATATCTCTTGCCAAATATAGTTTGTCGACCCAATCTATAATTACAATTGACGCAATAAGGATAATATGGCTAAATAAGTCATGTTAATCCCACCATACCATCCTTGCACCTCCCATCAATTTAAGGTTGGTGTTACCTCCCATCTATTTAAGGCTGGGGTTGATGAATGACCTTACGGAAAAATGTCTTTCTCAAGCTTTAACAAATTTCTCCTTATAACTTCACTTTTAGCACTTCTCCTCCATTCAATCTCAAAAAGGTCTCTCCCTCTAGATCTCACTCACTTACACACTTTCTCTCTCTCTATGTGCCATGTTGCTGCAAGGGTGCACCTGCAGCCATGCAGCAATACCTACCACACTATGGGGGTTCGTGAATGTTTCCCATGCATCATCAACTATGTTAACAGTTTATTCCTTTTATCTTGCATAACATCTTTTCTTCAACAAGCCTTGGGCTTTTATCCACGTTTGATTCATGATTTGGTCGTCTAATGTGCTCTTGTATTTAAATGTTGATAGGATGGCTTACAATGCCAATACTATGAATAATTCCTTTGGGGGCTAGCAAATTCTCCTCCTTATGGCTAACCAATATTACCTATTTGATGAACTCACAAATACAATTTTATTTGGAGTTTGGCTTGGGTCGAGCTTGAGCTGGATTCAAACCAGTCATTGGACTTGGTTGGTCAAATAAGATCTTTTATTAATGCACAAAAGTTTTTCCTATTTCCATTTGGTTCCTAACATTTCACATAAACAATTCTATTTTTTAAAATTTTTTGACTTGGTTATCAAGTTAGGTCTTATGTTGGTCTTGCCAAATATATGCTAGATTTTGTGACATTTTTGAATTAATAACTTTTAAAACCTTACATTCTTATTTATCTTAATTACACAGCTGTTGATGCCGAGGAGCCGGTCTGCGTAGAAATTCCTGGTGTTCAATGTCTTGCTCCAGGTTGTGAAGGCTTTTGTGTTCAGCACAAGTACGAGAACTCCAAATGCATCAATACTGGCATACCAGGAAGGATTAAATGCTGTTGTTGCCATGATATAAATGCTTGCAACTGAAATAACCATGTAACCTGATTTCAATGAGAATAAAGAAGAAATGATCATTGGAGAAGCAATGTCTTAGCAGTACGAGCGTCTCGATATCTTTGTCCCTCTAGAAGTATGAACTATGAAAAATAAAACAAAAATATTTTTCAATTCTTTTGCAATTAAATAGTGATACAATCATTAGGAAAAGTTTAGAAGGAAAACTCCATTCTACCAACTTTTTTAACGTCTAAATACTATTTCCTGGAAACCAACATTTACATATCCTGTTGCAACGGCCTCTATCAAGCAAAAATTTATTCCCACCGATTGACGGCTCCAAAACAAGAGGCAATATAGTTTCTAGCCTTTTATCCCATTAATAAAACCATGGCTAGCTATCCAGTAATTCAGAAATGTTATCAGAAAAGCAACGCAACAGGAAAGACCATAAGGACCAAAGGAGGTTCCATTGAATGAAATAAAGCCCATATACCAGTTTTGGCTGAAGCAAATTATCTAATCTGAGATGAAAACTAAATTGAGCCAAAATTAGGCTATAGTACAATCAAAGTATTTGAGCAACTATTCTACTTTAAAATTCGAAAATTAAAGTTTACATTTTGCATAGTGCAAAAATATTCATGCATCAAAATTTGAATTTTTACATCCATGCTATGAAAAAGACAAATTCCATTATCCTTTGTTGGATTCTTTCACATTACACTATTGTGTGTGCTATGTTTGATGTTATCATTTGTATACCTTAGTTGTCAAGCTATTTTACCATTTGTCAAAAAGAAATTTATATTTTGGTGCAATTTGTCGAAAAAAATTTGGTCACTAAAAATTTAGTCATATAAAAAGAATAGAATGGTGCATTTTGTTTCACCTATATGACATCATTACTTTTGTCTATATTTTTGTTGCTAAAAATGATCTAAATTTAAAATATATGCATCTACCTATGGTACTGGTTACTCATCAAACAATGTCAATTTTATATTTTTTCTAAGATAATTTGCCCATAACTATGGTCATTATTTATCTTTTTGTTCATTTGTACTATGCATTGCAACGCTTTTTCATTTTTTGGAGAGTGGCATGTTTCTTAACTATAATACTAATCACTCATATATATGAATATTGTTTTCACTCTCCTACATTGAGGTATCATTTGCACATTGTCCTTGTAGAGATTCTTATTTATATGGATAGCTCATTAAAAATTTCTCCTTTAATTCCAAAAATATTTATGATTAAGAATATTAACATATGGAAGTGGACAACTTTGATGTTTTATTTGTACATTATATAGAAAAATTGAAGGATGTTTTAAGGATTTAAAATGACAAATAGATTTTGGAAGAAGTATTTCTAAATAGTTCAATTCAGATTCTAACATAAAAAAGAAAAAAAAAATAAATTAACATAAATCATGGTGATATTTATGACTATTATTAAAAGTAAAAATAGAACTTGGTATGTACATGAAGAGAATTTCAAATAACTAGCTTTAAAGAATGAAGTTTTAAATAAGTCTAAAGTCTAAAAATCAATATCAATGTTGACCATTGTGGTATTGAACTAGGTTCTTTGGGATTGCGCATATTGAAATTTAATTGTCATAAATGCATCTTTCTGTTATTGCTTGAAAGTTGGTTTAAGTTTTCAGAAAGTTAATTACAAGAATGAAATATTATTTGTTAACGAGAGAATTAAATAAATATTCTATCAATTTTTCATGTTGGATTGTATAGAACGAATTGAGGAAGGCTATGAAAGAAATGGAGATAGACAGAAATCATTCTTTGTTTGGGGTTATTTAGTTACATGTTTATTGTTAAAAAATGATTGATTAACATTTAAAGAAAGACATCAACCATTTTAAATATGCCAACCATTTTGATCAACCGAATTAGGATCGTTGCATCACTTTTTCTATTAAGAATTATTGCCCATTTTTTAATATAGGTTACTTATATTGGATAGAGTGATCAGTAAAGCTTTTTTGGTACCAAAACTAATACAAAAAATTTTGATGGATCCAATATACATAGTCACAATAAATTCAGTAATATTGTGCTCATGCCAGAATAGTTATAGTCCATAATTACAGTGGATTTGCTATGATGTACCTCATGCCAAATATAGTTTGTCGACCCAATCTATAATTATAATTGATGTAAAAAGGATAATGCCGCTAAATAAGTCATGTTAATCCTACCTTACCATCCTTACACCTCTCATAAGGTTGGCGTTACGTCCCATCTATTTAAGGTTGGGGTTGATGAACGACGTTACGGAAAAATGGCTTTCCCAAGCTTCAACAAATTTCTTCCAATAACTTCACTTTTGGCACTTCTCTTCCATTCCTCTCAAAAAGGTCTCTCCCTTTGGATCTCACTCTCTCTCTCTCTCTCTCTCTCTCTCTCTCTCTCTCTCTCTCTCTCTCTTTCTCTCTCTCTATAAATATATATATATGTGTGTGTGTGTGTTGTGTTGCTGCAAAGGTGCAATTGCAGCCATGCAGCAATACCTACCGCACTATAGGGGTTCATGAATGTTTCCTTATAATCTAAGAATCGTACATCATCAACTATGCAAATAGTTTTATCTTTTCATCCTGCATAACTTCTTTTCTTCAACAAGCCTTGGGCTTTTATCCATGTTTGATTCATGATTTGGTTGTCTAATGTACTCTTGTATTTACATGTTGATAGGTTGGCTTACTCTACCAATACTATGAATAATTTCTTTTAGGGCTAGGAAATTCTCCTCCTTGTGGCTAACCAATATTATATGTTGGTGCAAAATTTGGTTGACGTCGGATCGAGCTAGAGTTGAGGAAGAAGATATCGCCATCAATAACCTGCAAAATAAAATTTCGTTCAGAGTTGGTGGTGGTGGCTCCAGTAGGACTCTTCAATGATCAAGTCAGCTCTTCTGGCTAATAAAAATAGAGTGCTCAGGCAAAAATTCAGCGGAGTTTTGAAAAAAAGAAGAGAGTTCAGAGAAAACGTATCTGAAAGGTCCTTTTTTATAGATGGAGCCTGTCGTAACCATTCGGTAGTGGAGTTTAAGCAAACTGATAAATGACAGTCATAGCCATTCTAATAAATGACAGTCGTAATTATCTGATAGTGAAATCGTCTATTCGTTGAGATTTAGTAGTCGAAGTCCGAAGGAAGCAGGCGTTGGTTGGTGAAGAACTTTGACATATATCAATTTCAGATGAGTTTGGACTCCTAAAGAAAATTTGGCTAGAGGGGATCATCTGGGAGGAATACTAGTTAAAATTTAAAAATAATCCACTGGAGGAATCCAGATGAAGTTTGGCTGAAGGAGAAGTACGGAAGAAGTTCGGCTCTTAGAGGAATCCGACTAAAGAAGACGTCCGAAAGGAGTTTGACTTCTATAGAAATTCGACTGAAGGAGAGGTTTGAAAAGAGTTTGGCTCTTGGAGGAATTCAATTGAAGAAGACATTCGGAAGAAGTTTGACTCTATTAGAAATCCGACTGAAGGAGACGTCCGAAAGGAGTTCGGCTCCTGAAGAAATTCGATTGAAGGAGACGTCCAGAAGAAGTTTGGCTTCTATAGAAATTCGATTGAAGGAGACGTCCGGAAGGAGTTCAGCTCCTATAGAAATTTGACTGAAGGAGAGGTCTGAAAGAGGTTCGGCCGCTGGAGGGAATTTGGGTGCTTGAAGGAGTTCATCTAGGGTTCGACCACTAGAGGAAGTTCGGGAGGGGTTCGACCGCTGGATGAGTTCGATTGCTAAAGAAGTTTGATCGGAGTTCGACTGCTAGAGGAGTTTGACTGCTAAAGAAGTTCGGTCGGAGTTTGGCTGCTGAAGGAAGAATTTTCAATCGAAGCTCTTCCATGATTACCAGTCGCATTAGGCTAAGCATCAGACTGAACTTGATGGAAGTGTGATTTATCTCCAATAATAGTTTCCTCACTCTTGAGTTCAAAATTTAAAAGAAGAGAGTATAAAAAAGATGACTGTCGAAGTTCTTTTTCAGGCTCTGCACCCATTCAGGTTGAAGCTCGGGGGAGATCTTATCTCCAGCCAAGGTTGAAGGAGATCTTATCTCCTATTGACATTAAAGTTGAAGCTCGGAGGAGATCTTATCTCCAGCCGAGGTTGAAGAAGATCTTATCTCCTGTTGATGTTGAAATTGAAGTTGAAGTTCGGGGAAGATCTTATCTCCAGTAGAGGTTGAAGGAGATCTTATTTCTTGCTGAGGTTGAAGCTCAGGGGAGATCTTATCTCCAGCCGAGGTTGAAGGAGATCTTATCTCCAATTGAGGTTGAAGTTGAAGCTTGAAAAAGATCTTATCTCCAGCCGAGGTTGAAGAAGATCTTATCTTCTATTAAAGGATTGGAGCTCGGGAAAGATCTTATCTCCAGCCGAAGTTGAAGAAGATCTTATCTCTTGTTGAGGTTAAAGTTGAAGCTCAGAGGAGATCTTATCTCTAGCCGAGGTTGAAGAAGATCTTATTCGTTGAAGTCCGAGGGAGATGTTATTGAGGTTGAAGTTGAAGCTCGGGAGAGATCTTATCTTCAGTCGAGATTGAAGAAGATCTTATTTTCTATTGAAGGGTTAGAGCTCGGAGGAGATCTTATTTCCAATCGAGGTTGAAGAAGATCTTATTTTTTGTTGAGATTGAAGTTGAAGCTCGGAAAAAATCTTATCTTCAACTGAGGTTGAAGGAAATCTTATCTCCTGTTGAAAGGATTGGAGCTCGGGGGAGATCTTATCTCCAGCTGAGGTTGAAAAAGATCTTATCTCCTGTTAAGGTTGAAGTTGAAGCTCGGGGGAGATCTTATCTCTAGCCGAGGTTGAAGGAGATCTTATCTTCTATGAAGGGTTGGAGCTCGGAGGAGATCTTATCTCCAACCGAGGTTGAAGAAAATCTTATCTCCGATTGAGGTTAAAGTTGAAGCTCGGAGAAGATCTTATCTCTAGTCGAGGTTGAAGGAGATCTTATCTCCTGTTGAAGGATTGGAGCTCGGGAGAGATCTTATCTCCAACCAAAGTTGAAGGAGATCTTATCTCTTGTTGAGGTTGACGTTGTCAGAGCCTCTCTTCTCACATTATCTAAAATAAATGAGGCCTTCGACTTTGCTCACGTTAGGATGAGATTCTCCTCCTATTTCTAATAGACTATAGGGGCACATAAGGGCCGTTGTCAAGGCCTCTCTCCTCATCTTGTCTAAATTGAATAAGGCCTTCGATTTTGCTCACGTTAGGATGAGGTTCTCCTCCTATTTTTAACGGACTGTAAAGGCACATAAGGGCTGTTGTTAGGGCCTCTCCCCTCATCTTGTCTAAAATAAATAAGGCCTTCGACTTTGCTCATGTTAGGATGAGGTTCTCCTCCTATTTCTAACGGACTGTAGGGACACATAGGGGTCGTTGTCAAGACCTCTTTTCTCATCTCGTCTAAAATGAACGAGACCTTCGATTTTGCTCACGTTAGGATGAGGTTCTCCTTCTGTTTCTAATGAACTGTAGGGATACATAAGGACCGTTGTCTGGGCCTCTCCCTCATCTCATCTAAAATGAATGAGGCCTTCGACTTTGCTCACGTTAGGATGAGGTTCTCCTCTTGTTCCTAACAAACTGTAGGGATACATAAGGATCGTTGTCAGGGCCTCTTCTCTCATCTCGTCTAAAATAAATGAGGCCTTCGACTTTGCTCACATTAGGATGAGGTTCTTCTCCTGTTCTTAACAGGCTGTAGGGGCACATAAGGGCCGTTGTCAGACCATTGTTAGGGCCTCTCCTCTCATGTCATCTAAAATGAACACGACCTTCAACTTGCCCTTGTTAGGATGAGGTTCTCCTCCTATTCCTAACATGGCCATTTTTGATTATTTCTTTCCTATCGTCACATAGTTTTTGCACCAAGAAATAATAATGTTGAAATGGAGGAGTTTTATTGAAGAAAAATTATCGACAGTACATTCTTAGATTCTCTGAGTTTTAAGGTCGTGAGAGCATTGTTCCTCCAAGCTCCTTCAAGCAATAAGCTCCGGGCTGGATGACTTCCTCTATTTCATATGGGTCTTCCCAATTTGGGACAAGCTTCTCTTGGCTGAGGCTAAGAGATGGTGGCTCATCGAAGCACTAAGTCTTCTAGAGATAGTGTTGATGATGTCGAGAGGTGGCCGATCTTCTAGTTGTTTCTCACTCCTTGGTGGTTCTAGCTGTGGTATTGCCCTCGGTCGATCTTCTCTTACTTTAGAGCGATGTCTATGGAGCATTGAGAGGGGCGTAGTTGTGAAATCTTTTGGGGGGAGAACTTCTTTGTGCCCTTCTATCAAGGCTTCTTTGACAACGAGCTCGAGGAGGAGTTCGGGCTCACTTGCACTCGGAGGGTGTCTATGAGCATGGTCGAACTTCATTCGGCCCTCCATCAGCTATGGATTTATTAGATTCGCCCGCCTGCCACTCTCATGCGGCTTTCTCATCCTTCAATTTGAAGGTTTCTTCCGCTCAGGCATATCCTTCAGCTCGAGCTAGTAGATCGGTAAAGTTCCTAGGATACTTCTTCTCTAAGGAGAACAATAAATCATTCTTCTAAAGGCCGCCCTTGAGTGTGGCCATTACAACAGACTGGTCTAGGTTTCGAACTTCCAATGCAGCGGCATTAAACCAATGACATAAGTTTGGATAGATTCTTCCTCCGTCTGCTTGATATACATCAGAGAATCCGAACTTCGGTGCGGACGTCAGTTGCTAACGAAGTGAGCCGCAAACTGATGGCTCATCCGATCAAAGAAAAAGATCATATCTAACTTTAATGTCGAGTATCAATTTCTTGTTGCTTCCTTTAAGGTAGACGAAAAAGGTTGACATAAGATGGTGTTTGGTGCACCATGGAGTAGCATCATGGTCCAAAAGGCCTCCAAGTGATCGACCGAATCAGAGATTCCATCGTAGCTTTCAAATTGGAGAAGCTTAAAGTTCGATGGAATGGGCTCTTGCATAATCCTCTGAGAAAAAAGAGGATCAATGCAAACATTATTACCGTGTGAGAAGGAAGTATGACAGAGCTCTTCAATTTGTCAGCTCATTTTCTGGAGCCTTTGATTCAGGAGATTTTCATGATCGTTGATCTTTAGAGTTTTCTGATGGGATGGGGGCAAAGCTTCCCCCGGGGTCGAATCATAGTCCAAGCAATGGCTCTTCACCCTCTATTTTTTCTTTTCGGAGGTCACCAATTGAGTAGCCCAAGTCGGCCATCCTCCGACCGGATCATGGGACTCCAAAAAAATCTGCTCCAGTCGAATTAGCATCAAAGTCTATCGATATATGGCCTGCATTGCCTCTGTGAGACTGTGAACCTGTTGGACTAGCAGGTTGAACTGCTCTGCATCAACCATGGCTGCAGGTGGAGCTTGAATTGCTGGAGTTGGAGCAAAAATGGATGGATCTGGACAGGATCCGGCTATAGAGGCTATTAATCGTTGGATTGAAGCTTTCCTAGGAGGCATTTTTTTTATTGGAAAGAACTCTAGAGAGAAAAAAGAAAGATCACTACTGAGCACTCCTTTAAGAACATAGAAACTCAGAAAAAAAGGTGCCCTTCCTCTAGCGTCAATTCTATTGGTATAGAATCTGGTTGACGTCGGATTGAGTTGAAGTTAGAGAAGAAAAGATCGCCGTCGATGATTTGTAAAACAAAATCTTATTCGGAGTCGATGGTGGTGGCTCCGGTAGAACTCTTCGATGATCAAATCAGCTCTTTTGGCCAACAGAAATGGAGTGCTCAGACAAGAATTCAATAGAGTTTTGGGAAGGAGAAGAGAGCTTCGAGAAAATATATCTGGAGGGTCCCTTTTTATAGATGGAGCTTGTCGTAACCGTCCGGTAGTGGAGTCGCCTTAAGCAGATTGATAAATGACAGTCGTAACCATCCTGATAAATGACAGTCGTAATCGTCTGGTAGTGGAATCGCCTATTCGTTGAGATTTAATAATCAAAATTCGAAGGAAGCATGTGTTGGTTGGTGAAGAACTTTGACATATATCAATTTCAGAGGAGTTCAGACTCCTAAAGAAAATACGGCTAGAGGAGATCATCTATGAGAAATACTACTTGAAATCTGAAAGTAATCCACTGGAGGAATCCGACTGAAGGAGACGTCCGGAAGGAGTTCGGCTCCTGTAGAAATTCGATTGAAGGAGAGGTTTGGAAGGAGTTCGGCTCTTGGAGGAATCCAACTGAAGGAGATGTCCGAAAGAAGTTTGGCTCATGTAGAAATCCAACTGAAGGAGACGTTCGGAAGAAGTTCTGAAAGAGACGTCCAAAAGGAGTTCGGCTTCTGTAGAAAACTTACTAAAGGAGATGTCCAGAAGGAATTCAGCTCCTATAGAAATTCGACTGAAGGAGAGGTCTGGGAGGGGTTCGGCTGCTGGAGGGAGTTCGGGTGCTTGAAGAAGTTTGGCTGGGGTTCGGCCACTGAAGAAAGTTCGGAAGGGGTTCGGCCACTGGATGAGTTCGATTGCTAAAGAAGTTCGATCGAAATTCGGCTGCTGGAGGAGTTTGGCCGGGATTTGACTGCTGGAGGGAGAATTTCTAATCGAAGCTCTTCCATGATTACCAGTCGCATTAGGCTAAGCATCAGACTAAACTTCGGTAGGAGCGGAATTTATCCCCAATATTACCTATTTGATTAACTCACAAATACAATTTTAATTGGAGTTTGGCTTGAATGGAGCTTGAGCTGGATTCAAGCCAATCATTGAACTTGGTTGGTCAAATAAGATCTTTTATTAATACCAAAATTTTTTTCCAATTTTCTTTTTGTTCCTAACATTTCACATAAACAATTCTATTTTTTAACAATTTTTGATATGTTATCAAGCTAGGTCTTATATAGTCCTTGCCAAATATATGTTAGATTTCATGATTTTTTTGAATTTATAACTTTTCTACCTTGCATTCTTATTTATCTTAATTATATAGCTGTTGATGCCGAGGAGCCGGCCTGCATAGATATTCCGGGTATTCAGTGTACTGCTCCAGGTTTGTGATCAGCGAAAGTACGAGAACTCCAAATGCATCGATACCGGCATACCTGGAAGGATTAAATGCTGTTGTTGCCATGATATAAATGCATGCAAATGAAATAGCCATGCAACATGATTTCAATGAGAACAAAGAATAAATGATCATCGGAGACGCAATGTCTTAGCAGTATGACTATCTCTCTATTTTTGTCCCTCGAGAAATATGAACTATGACAAATAAAAAAAAAAAAAATTAATTCTTTTGCAATTAAATAGTGATACAATCATCAGGAAAAGTTTAGAAGGAAACTTCATTCTACCAACTTTCTTAACTTCTAAATACTATTTTCTGGAAACCAACATTTGCATATCTTGTTGCTGCGGTTTCTAGCAAGCAAAAATTTATTCCCACCTATTGACGGCTCCAAAACTAGAGGCAATATAGTTTCTAGCCCTTTATCCCATTAATAAAACCATGGCTAGCTATCCAGTAATTCAGAAATGCGATCAGAAAAGCAACATAATAGGAAAGACCATAAGAACAAAAGGAGGTCCAGTGTATGAAATCAAGCCCATACACTAGTTTTGGCTGAAACAAATTATCTAATCTGAGATGAAAACTAAATTGACCCAAAATTAGGCTACAGTACAATCAAAGTATTTAAGCAGCTATTCTACTTCGAAATTCAAAAATTAAAGTTTACATTTGCATAGTGCAAAAATATTCATGCATCAAAATTTGAATTTTTTCATCCATGCTACAAAAAAGACAAATTCCATAATCCTTTGTTGGATTCTTTCACATTAAGCTATCATTTGTGCTATGTTTAATGTTATCATTTGTATATCTTAGTCGTCAAGCTACTTTACCATTTATTGAAAAAAAATTATATTTTGGTGCAATTGTCAAAGAAAATTTGGTCACTAAAAATTTAGTCACATAAAAAGAATAAAATGGTGTATTTTGTTCCAACTATTTGACATCATTACTTCATTCTATATTTTGTTGCTAAAAGTGATCTAAATTTAAAATATATGTGTCTACCTATAGTGCTGGTTACTCATCAAACAATGTCAATTCTATATTTTTTCTAAGATAATTAGCCAATAACTATGGTCATTATTTATCTTTTTGTTTATTTGTACTATGCATTACATGGCTTTTTCTTTTTCTTAAGAGTGGCATGTTGCTTAACTATCATATTTATTACTTATATACATGAATATTGTTTTCACTCTTCTGCATTGAGGTATCATTTGCACATTGTTCTTGTAGAGATTCTTATTGATATGGATAGCTTATTAAAATTTTTTTTTTAATTTCAAAAATATTTGTGATTAAGAAAATTAACATATGGAAGAGGGTAACACTATAAGAAAAATGGGGAATATATAGCAACTTCTATTTAGCTAAGCTAGATGAAAGCGTCGTAGTGCGTAAAACTATATTACAACTGATGCTTATGATAATTAATTTATTTTGATCTTAACTATGATTATAACCGTCGTGAGTAGCAAAATTTGAACTTAACTTTAACTATGATTATAACCAGAGATCATATTTAAATTTAATTATAATTAAAATTATTGTTGGAGGCCATTAAGCTCAACTACAGTTAAAATCATCACCGAAGGCCATTAAATCCAAATCCAACTATGGTTAAAACCATCGTCGGAAGCCAAGAATTTCAAATAGTGATTGTTGTTTTTCTCCAAGCCTCCGCATTTTCGAGCTCCGACCCCCATTTGGCTGCCCCATTCTTCGAATCCTATCCCAGTTTCCAACACCACCACTACATCCACGGTCATCTTCGCATTCCCAACCCTCCTCCTCCTGTTCCTCCATTTATTGCTCCTTCCAACCCCCCTCCTTCTCCTTCCCCCTCCTCGTCTTCGGCTCCAAAACCACCGCTCTCCCACTTTCTAGAACAATCCTTTTCTCTTTGCAAACACACTGACCTCTCTCCTTTCCAAACCCATCTAGGTCATCCACCACCCCCTCCTCCTCTTAAAATCATCGACATCTACCTTCTCTTAGAAAGAATATCCAAAAGCTAAAGGGGAAGCCCGTCCTGGATCTCTTCCTCTGTTTCCTTGAAAAACTGGTAAGAACCCTCTTTACTTCTGCTTCATGTCCATATCTCTTTTCTCTCCTTTGATCTCTCTTATTTTTGATCTTCGATCTTTTAGCTACCTTATTTTTTTTCGATTTTTTCTTTATTGATAAAAGCTAGAGATTCGATCCGTGAAGTGAGTGCTCCAATTAGCTGCTATGGACTTAAAATTACTCTGATCTCTTATTTTGGTGAGGCTTTCCTATTCTTCTATGGATTTAAAAGATTTATCTTGGACTTATGTTATTGTTCTTCTTCCTTTGATGTTCTTATACCTGTTAACATTTGTGATAGCCTCCGATTAGAGCTATTCTGCTTTGGTTAGAGTTCATAGTTGATATGACACTGTTGGTACCCAATCTTTGGTTATTGGAGGTCATAAGTTCAAATTCCCTCTAAGTTTGTGTGTGTTATATCTTTCCAAGTCTTAAAAAGGCAAGATCTATTTCAGAATGTTGCTGGACAACTTATTTTATTATGGACTCTCTTTGGTTCAAGTAGTTTCTGCTAAATATAAGTTTCACAGTACATGAGAGGGACACACCAGTTAAAATTTTTCTTTTTTATCTAAATGGGAGTTATTACCACCCTATTTTATTAAATTATAGGGGAGTTGACATTAGATTTACAATATAAGTTTG